>JAQPPZ010003608.1:0-70343 GCA_028583015.1 Wollemia nobilis
TTTATACATTGTAGGGAAAGGCACTAGGCAATCTGAAAGTAGAAACTGTTGACAATTTTGTCACATTGCCTAGAGGGGTAGTAAAATCAAAAATTTTGTAAAGTGTTTCTTTTAATTTCATGAATTTGTTCCCTTGTTTTTTTTAGAAACAACATTTTTAAGCATTGCAGCAATTTTGGCTTTCATTGCCATCCCCCTTGTACATAGAATAGCTTCGCTACTGAGCAAGCTAAGTTTAAGAGCTTCGCAGAAAAGGAAGACAGCTTCACCGAGAGAAGGTCGCTAGAGCATGAAAAGAGCTTCGCACCCGAAGCAGCCCAAACCGATGCTTCGGCGAAAGTTTTGCGAAGCAAGATTCAAAAAGTTCAAGCACTAAAAAATGCTTCGCTAAAAATCAGCGAAGCGTCCACTTCGGGCCTCCCTACTGGCGAACCATTTTTACTTCACCCAAAGTCATTATGAAGCATCTGCTTCGGATAGCTTTCGTGCGAGGCGCTTTCACCCGAAGCAGTAGCGGTCCGTAAAGAGCAGAACATTTTTCCAAGGCAGAATTGCACTTCGGCCAAAAACCTCCCGAACCGTAGTTTTGAAGAAGGTTCACGATGAAGCATTTTGACAAGCCCATCAATGAAGCATCCACTTCGGGCAGAGAACCTCACGAAGCAAATTTTGACATGCCTTCCCGATGAAGCAGCGAGAGATGGAGAGCCCCGTCTTGAGGAGAGAAATCTACTTCGGCATTTTACATCCCCGAAGCGGTTTTGCGAAGCTCCTTCGTGCGAAGTGCATAACCAAGGGAGATGATCTACTTCGGCTTACATCCATTGCGAAGTAGGGTCACGAACTAGAAATCGATGAAGCGCTTCAAGGGCATGCACTCCAAGCCGAGTATTTTTTTGAGGCAATCAAGTGCCTCATAAATGAATTTTTACGTGCCCGATGAACTCGCTGCTCATTTTTAGCAATCTAAAAAGAGGTATCGGTCTCAGAAGGAGAGCCCGACGGACATGGCGGCCACTCGAGCTCCACACCCAGAAGCCTAGGATGAGTCAGGCGGCTCATAAATGTGAGTTTCCTCGGCTGACCCGGTCGTAGCTGCTAGTTTTAGAAAAGGATTTGAGAGCTCAGTCACGGGAGCTACGGGAGCCGACTTCTCAGATTTTCGAGGATGTACTCCTCCATTTTGTGCATTGATGGCTCAGAGGGTCGGGTCCTCTATAAAAACCCAGGCATTGTAATGAAAAAGGGGGGAACTTTCTGCTAGAAAGTTGCTGTAACTTGAATCCCTACGATTAATACTAAAGAGCTTCGGGCTTAATTTCTCTCTTGTATGCTGCCTTCTATGATTATTTCTGTTATTTCTTTCTTCATTTGCATACTGTAATTCTGCATTCTAGATTTAGGTGTGCGATTGGGGATAGAACCCTAGAATTTTCTCGAAGGATACATAGGGGAGAAAAACGTTGTAATAGTTCTCTTGTATGCTGCCTGTGGATAGTGTTTCTATTATATTCACTCATTTCCTAGTCGTCGTAATTCTAAATTCTAGATTTTGACGTAAGGGGAGGGTAATCCTGGAACTCGTCCAGAGGATACATAGGAGGACTAGTATTGCGTTCATTTCATTTTATTCTTGGTATTTATTGCTGCTGTTTCGGGCTATTAGCCAGTAATCGTGCTACTGGTTCTTTCCCACTTTAATTCACCAATATTTCTTCCCTTACACTATTTATTTCTTTCCTGCACCCTTACTATTTTTATCTCTTTCCTACACCCTTACTATTTTTATCTCTTTCCTGCACTCTTGTCTCAAAAACACCAAGTAGTTTAGTAAAGGAGCCGGCCTTTCTCCGGAGATTGGCATGAGGGGCATCTCTTCCTCTCGGCATTTCAATGTTGGTCCAGGTCTAGGGCGCGTACACTTCCCAAAATCCTTTCCTGGGCAGATTTGATGACCAACAGTTTTTGGCACGCCCGATGGGACCCGGTCAGTCTCACCTTGTGAGTGGTAGTGAGAATCGATGCTCGTCTCATTGCCAAAAGACTCTTAGCATCTGGCGACTCTGTTCAACCCGAGAATCTTAAAGTCGTAGAGACCGGTACTTAAGTCTGTGCCTTCATGCAAACAAGATGGAGAGTTAGGAATAGAGGAGAGGAAACTGAGTTCTTTGAGCTTGATATTGATGCCTTCGGGGAACGCTCTAGGTTGGTCACCCCTGAGTCATTGTTACATGGAACATCCTCGCAAGAGGCTGCTTTTGATGAACAAGGGCTAACCTCAGATAGCACAATAGCTAGCTTTCCTCCCAATCCTCCCAACTCACCGAAGCATCATAGTGCCTCCATTCCTATTAGTCGTCCTGTTAGCAACCAAAGAGGAACTTCGAGAATCCCTATTTCTTAGAATCCAGGTGCAAATATGGCACAACAACAACAACAACAACAAAAAGCAACAACCACCCCCAACTATTCCCAGCATGGAATTCTTTTAGACCACTAAATCTAGTGGGACAAGGGCAAGTTCCGCATTGCTATGAAGAAAATCCCAACGTTCGATGGAACTGGGAAGACTGCTCTGGAGCACATCCAGGACATAGTTTCTCTGGCGATGATTCATGACATCACAGAGGAGAGAGTCATGGTAAAGCTTCTGGTTCTATCTCTTAGAGGGAAGCTCCTCTACTGGTATAGATCTTTACCACCCGATACTATAACGGGATGGGACCAGTTAGCCGAACAATTGATGAGAAGCTTCAATGAGTCCGTCGATCCATCTTCTCTTCTGCATCAGTTCACAATGATCCAGAGACATCCACAAGAAGAGATCATTGATTTCAATGTTAGGTTCGCTCGAACCTGGCAAAGGATACCAGTTGGACTTCGGCCAACTAGCGAAGCTACAACATACTATTTCCTTAGGGCTTTCAACCCTGATATCAGTGTAATGGTAAGGTATTCGAATATCAATACCTTCCTCGAGTTGTATGAGTTAGCCCAGAGAGTGGAGATGGATCTAATAGCTATGGGTAAGCTTCCCCAAAGGATGTCGATGCCCATACTTCTCGATTTCCCTCAATCCCAGTATGCGAATGCAACCGCTTCATAGATCTCTGCAACCCTCGCGTACCCGATCTCATCTTGGAACCCGAATCCCATTGTATCTCAGATCGCTACTCCGCAAATCCATTTTCCCACATTCTCGGCATCACAGCCCACTATCTCTTTGGCATTTCCTATATTGCCAGCACCACCTCAACACCCCGCCCTACCTCCAATACCAACGATGGCTCCATTGCCACCTATTCCCAAAGCCGATGATATGCAAGCCAAAATACTACAGGAAGTTCAGTCCCTAAACTCCACAGTGCAAACTCTATCCAATGACATGACCATTATGAAAAAGAAGCAAGCGCAACAAGAGTTTCTACCAAGAAGGTCTTATCCTACACCCGCGCTTACTAAAGATCAAGCGGTCCAGCAAGGGAGAGCGTCGACAAGAAATGTCATGATTGATGAAGCTCCGAGCACTTCCGACTACATACATTGGTGCTCCACATGTAATGATCCTCACGAAGAGAATACTTGTATGCTGCACCAACATTATGTGCAAACGTTGGCGAGCAGTAGTCATGGTGGTCAGGTCAACATTATCAGGCAAATGGATCAGAACCTGGTAATTGGTGAAGAAGAGCAAGTTGCAGTCCTCACCAGAGGAGGAAAAAGGTCAATAGAGGTAGATGCTGATCAAATGGCTCCTTTAAAGGTGCATGCTCACCATGAGAAGGGACAACAACCTTCCCAGGCCCCGAGCGAAGCTTCTCAGCTTCCACCAGTAAAAGAAAAGGCTCAACAGGCCCCTGCAAATCCACCTCAGGTGGAAACTAAAGAACAAGCTAGAGAGAAGCTCAAGCTTCCTTCACTGACCAAGCGACAAAGGGTCGAAGCCACGGAGCAGTATCGCACCAGGTATGAGGTGAAAAGGGAATCTGAGGTGCCCAACTCCCTAGTTTACAATATTGTAGATGAGTTGAAGAAGACTTCGGCCAAGATTAGTCTATATGATGCATTGTAGTTACCCGAACAAGTGGACTTGCTGCAAGAATCGTTGAAGACAACTAAGGCGAGAAAGTCAGCACCGCTCGCCCTAGTGCAGACCCTATCCATGTCCATTATAGGAAAGAATAGGCCACCTCCATTCTACCTATCTCTACAAATGGAAGGGTATGTTGTACACAACTGTATGATTGACTCCGGGGCCGCGACGATAGTCATGCCCAAAGTAGTGTGCGAGGAAATAGGAATGGAGTACACCCGAAGCAGCCATGGCATGCTCCAACTGGATGGTACTCCTATGAAGACTATGGGTGTAATTAAAGATATACCTATCCGACTACACAAGATGCCTCAGATCACGGTTATACAAGAGGTGGTGGTCGTCGACCTTGAGCCATATTTTAGTATGTGCTTGTCAAGAGAGTTTACAGTGAAGCTGGGAGGATATCTATCTATGGATTACTCGCACTTAGAGATTCCATTCAAAGGGAAGAAGGTAAAAATCTACAATGAGAAACCTTCTACCTTCCTCGTACAGAAGATGTCCGAAGAAGAGAGCAGTGATCCCGTGCATGCGATAGTGGAAGGGATAGAGCAAGTGGACCTGGTCGAGGAATCCCTTGCACAGTTAAGTTGTGAAGATGAGTTTTCATTGGCAGAATTTAATGCCATGATAGAAACGGAGATGGGATGTTATGCCATCACCAAGCCAGAGAAACACATCAAGTCGAAGATAAGATCTCTGCCCAAGGAGAATTATGGAAATTGTTCTTCGATGGCGCCCGATGCAAAAATGGCGTTGGGGTAGGAATTCTTTTAGTATCACCATCTAGAGAGCAGAAGGAATATTGTTACCGGTTGGTATGGAGCTGCACCAACAATGCAGCAGAATACGAAGCATTATGCCTAGGACTCAAGAAAGCAGAAAAGTTAGGCATAAAGCATCTCCAAGTCTTTGGAGATTCAGAATTGGTATGCAATCAAGTCACAAACAAGTGCATTTCAAAGAAGCACTATCTCAAAGCATACCATAATAGGGTATGGGACTTGTTTGACCAATTCGAGTCTCTCAATCTGTAGTCCATTCCCCATGAAAAGAACCGACATGTCGATGTCTTAGCATCCATCGCAGCTAGGTACTCTCCAGCAGAAGACATGGTGCATAAACCTAAAGCTGTGAGGATGATTTATAGGCCCTCTATCCCAGACAGAGATTTGCATTGGCAAGTTTTTGACAGTGATGAGCAGATTGTGAATTTTATGATTCAAGAAGCAGCAACAATTGAAAGAAGAAGCCCAGATGATGAGGAATATGAAGGGCTAGTTCAATTGAAGAATAATCATGTTCCCAAGGGATTAATTACTCTTGAAAGCCTCTTCGATCAAAATGATCGAGCAGTTTCTCATAGGATCAAAGTCAATGCGAAGCAATATCAGGATTTGGAGCTTGAACCTGGAAAAGCAATAAAAGTTGGAACAGATTGCACTTCGAAAGAGCTAGAACAGATCCGATCTCTATGCAAAAGGTATCCCGACATAGTGGCATGGTCTTATCAAGACCTAAAAGGATACGATCGACAACTGATCCAACATACAATTGAATTGCAGGAGGGGATCAAACCCTTTCGACAGAAGCAAAGGCCTATTAATCCAAAGATCGAGGTCCTGATGAAAGTCGAGCTCCTGAAGATGCTCGAGGCGAAGATAATTTATCCCATAAAGCATTCCTCTTGGGTAGCGAATCTAGTCCCTATTAGAAAGAAGAATGGAGATATACGACTATGCATGGATTTTTGCAACCTGAATCAGGCTTCACTCAAGGATCATTACCCTCTCCCGTAGATTGATCAGATCTTGCACTCAGTGGCTGGGGCTCAACGCTTCTCCCTACTCGATGGCTTCTCAGGATATAATCAGATATGGGTTAGGGATGAAGACCAACATAAAACCGCATTCACTACCAAGTGGGGAACATTCGCTTACCAGCGAATGCCATTCGGCCTTTCGAATGCAGGGGCCACTTTTTAGAGGGCCATGGATTTAGCTTTTGGTGAACTCTTGAATAAGGTCATTGTTATCTATTTGGATGACATGACCATTTTCTCTCGAAGAAGGGAGGACCATCCTTTTCACCTACAACAGATATTCAAAAAGTGTCGAGAGTTTGGCATTTCAATCAATCCTAAAAAGTCCATATTCGTAGTCAATGAGGGAAAGTTATTGGGACATGTGATATCAGAGAAGGGTCTCATCATAGATCCTGATAGAGCTGAGGCTCTCTTGAAGCTCCCACTCCCGATGAATAAGAAAGGACTACAATATTTTTTTGGCCAGATCAACTTCGTAAGGAAGTTTGTTCCAGATTTCGCCCAAGTCATCAAGCCGATGTCCGAACTTTTGAAGAAGGGCGCTGAATTCATCTGGACAGATGAAAGGAAAGAAGCATTTGAAGAGATCAAGGCCCGAATTGCTCAGGCTCCAGTCCTGACCAACCCTGACTACAATCGAGATTTCATCCTATATGCTATAGGAGAACCTGAAAGCTATGTTGCAGTCTTGACACAAAAGGGGGAAGATGGCGAAGAATGCCCTATCACGTTTCTAAGCCAAGTGATACACCCTCATGAAGAGAAATACAATTTCATAGAAAGGTAGGTGCATGCAGTAATGAAATCCTTGAGGAAGTTCAAGCACTTCGTTTCTCAAAGTCGGGTTACAGTGTTCGTCATTCATCCCGATGTGCGCAACTTCATTATTCAGGGAGAGTTGGGTAGCAAAAGAGCTGGTTGGGTCAGCAAAATACAGGAGTTTGACATTGAAATCAAACCCACAAAATTGGTTCACGGTCACGCACTATGTCAAGAGCTTGCGAAGAGCGTAGCGGCCGAAGTAACAGCTTGTCAGTGGGATGACTTAGCAGCAGAAGGATGCTTCGCAAATCAAGAAGAAGATGAGAAGGACTGGGTCGGTGAGATAGTTGAATATTTCAACACCGAGAGATGTCCTCTACATTTGAATGCTTCACAGTGAAGACACTTCAGGATGCGGTCCCTCCGATATACGTTACGCCTCGAAGGCCTATTCTTTAGGAATATCGATGGAGTTCTTCTTAGATGCATAAAAGAAGATGATAAGAGAAGAGTCCTGGGAGAATTCCATTCAGGGTTGTCCGGTGGCCACTTCGTAGGAAGAACAATGACATTGAAGATAATTAAGGTGGGTTATTATTGGCCTACACTCTTCGTCGATGCTTTTGCGGTCTATCGTAGATGCGAGCAATGTCAGAAGTTCATCGGCCGAAGCAGAAGTGCTCCTATGCCTCTCCGACCGATATAGGTAGAAACGCCCTTTCAACAATGGGGGTTGGATTTCATAGGGGTTATATCGTCGAACTCCTTCGTAGGGCATAAGTTTATCCTGACTGCAACCGATTACTTCACCAGATGGGCCGAAGCAGTACCCACAAAGCATGTCGACCAAGAGACCGTCATTGCATTCCTAGAAGGTTTGATCACCCGGTTCGGCATCCCAGAAGCAATCATAACGGACAATGGTCCTGGGTTCACTGGAGCCAAGATCAACGAGTTCCTCTACAAATATGGGATATATCATAAGGTCTCTTCCAATTACTATCCACAAGGTAACGACTTGGCAGAATCAACTAACAAGACTCTGTTAAGGGTGCTAAGAAAGCTCATAGAGAATAACAAAAGAACTTGGCACCTCCTCTTAGATCGGGCCTTGTGGGCCGATCGGATTTCTATCAAGAAGTCAATCAAAACATCACCTTACGCCCTGGTGTATGGCAAGGAGGCCATCCTACCAACCCATGTAGAGATCCCTGCATTACAGCTGTTGGATGAGGAAGAAGAAGTTAATCCTATGGAGAACAGGCTAGCTCAGCTACTACAGCTGGAGGAAGACCATGAGAAGGCCTACCAGAGCTTCGCTAAGCATGCTCAGATCACCCGAGACTAGTTCAAGAAAAAGTCCTTCGACCGCACTTTCAGAGTGGGAGATCTAGTATGGAAGTGGGACTCTTGGAAGGCCAAGCCTGGGAATCATGATAAATTGGACGCTTTCTGGGATGGACCATTCGAAATTGTGAAGGTAAACTCAGCCAACTCTTTCATTCTCAAGGATGCAGATGGCCAGATCTTGCCGATTTCTATCAATGGTCTTCATTTGAAGACTTTTCATCGCTAAAAAAAAAAAAAAAAATGGTTCAAGTTTTACTTTTGTATGTAAGATTTTTTATCTTTGTATATACCCTGTTTCAAGATTGCCAAGAGGTTCAACTATCACACTACCATAGCAACAAGCCCCAGCTTCGCTGGACTTAGCGAGAATCTCCTTCGAGAACTTTATGTGCGAAGTGACTGATGCGAGATGCTTGCAAGTGAAGCACTTAGGCCAGGAAGGAGTCCTCAGAAGACCAAACAACATCAAAATGAAGGCGTGAGGAATACTTCGCAAAAAGGGGTCCGAGTGAAGCAATTTTTGAAGGAAATTTAGCAAACCATTTTTCAAAAGGAACAAGCTTCGGAGGCTAACCTTCCACAAAGCAAGTAGTGACGCGGTGAGGTAAAACTACTTCGGGCCCAAAGCATAGAAGATCAGCTCACATCGGAGGTTCACCGTGAAGTATCTTTAGCATCGGCTTCCACTTCGCCAAACCAACAACGCGCAAGGCGAGGAGCATTTAAAACGTGTCTTGAGAGACGCACGATGACAACCTAGGGGAACGTTCGAGGTAGGTGATTTTAATGCAAAGGTGGTGGGGCACATCCCGAGAGGATTCAGTTATGAGAAAAGCTCATGCCTAGGTACGAGGTGGCAGAGGGTTAAGTTTCCAATGTTGGGAAAATCATCGAAACACATGGGCCCACGTACCACGCCGTCGTGAAGCCAATCAAATGGCAAAATGACCTCCTCCATCCGAGTTGCAAATTTAATTTTGGCAGGTGCCATAAATTGAGGTAGTTGCCTTTTAAGGCTATAAAACGTGAGCCTTAGCAGTAAAAGGGGTGTTCGCCAACTGTTAATGCAAGATTAAGAGCCCTCGCTAATAGCCTACATTTCTCCTCTTTCTTCTGAAGCCCTCTGCATCAAAACTCTACTCCGTATATCCAGAATGGGGAAGAAGAATTCTAAGGAAAAGAGGAAGGAGCCTGAGGTAGCAGGCCCAGAGAAAACAAAGAAGGGAAAAGAAGAGCAAAAGCACAGACCTAAGAAGGTCAACCTCAACCTCCGCCCCAAAAACAAGCTATAGAGGAAAGAGAGGATTCAGAAGAGGAGCAACTTGAAGAGCCACCAATTGATGGGTGGGAGAAAATAAGGGACACTAAACTTTCAAAGAGCGTGGCCGAGCTCCGATACACTATCGAGTTCATGAAAAGTAGACTCTCCATGGAGAACAAGAGAGCCGTCGCCTATTACTCATAGATATACTAGTATCTGACCCCGCCCATGCACCATTGTCCCAAATTAATTTGTGCCATCGCACAAAACTACCAGCCCTCCTCCAGACAAGTGTTGGACACCACAGGCCATAAATTGTTTTCAATTTTAAAAGAAGATGTGCAAGGAGCTTTCGCGCCATAGCAAGGGCCGCCCAAGGGTTATTCGGTTCGCAATGTCATCTTGAGCGAACAAATGGAGAGGTTCACCAGCTCCAGTTATATCATAAAATTTTTGAGCGAGAACCTCAAGGACGGGCTCCCTTCAGGCAAGCTTCCTCAGATGCCTCGCCCCTTGACGGATTTCAAGAGCACGGACATCTTCTCCATCATTGCGTGGGTCGCATGCTTGTCAACTGATGCTTCGGTGCACCCCTGGCAAGTGTCATTGGCCGAATGTATTTCATGAGGGGAGTTTTATGCCCCAGATTCATCAAGGCCAAACACAAACCCGGTCTTCTTCGACTGGGTAGAATGGGTGGCTCGGACCTTGCACACGCGGCTAACCAACATGAAGAATTCTGGGATGGGCCAGTACTTCGGACCTTGCTCTTTCCTAGTTTGGTTATTTTTCTATCATGTACATAAGCATTTCCCCCACATTGCCATTTCTTCAAGTGGCAAGGATGGAACTCCTCTACCAATGTATCAGTGGACTCCCCTCCTGGCGAGGACGGAGTCATATTATTCTTTTAATCAGCAGTTTCTAGGACCTGCTATTCATTTGTTGAAGGGTTCTTGCCCTCGGGTGCCTATCAATCTAAGGGACAAAGTGGTGAAGGAGGAAAAGGGAGACGTCTTTCAATTGATGCAAGGGCTTGTGATTCGCTTGTTCGGATTCACGGGGAAACCCTTCCTGCTACCCGTCTACCCCTCTGAATACCAGTTCGCATTGGAGGTCGCTCGACAGAGCGACGCGACAAATGTTATCTATGGCCACGGCCAAAAATGGGTGCACACATGCGACTTCCCTTTCAAAATGGGGGTAATTGAGGTGTTTGCCCTAAAGCAACATGTATTCTTGGAGGAGAAGCTTGCCGACTTTGGTTTGCTCCAAATTCCTCAATGGTGGTGTTACGACCCCTTGGGGGTGATGAGGGATCACCTCCGATTCAAAAATTTTCATGTATGCCCTCACCCAAAAATCGTAGAGCAAAGGAATAACCCTAATGGGAGAGATTTGGAGTGGCATCTAGAGAGAATGAAAACCTTGCCTCCCTGGCATGAGTTTTACCCCATGGAGGTCGAGTATGATCCAGTTCGGCACCCCTTCCCGGGCCCAGACTCCACATTTTGGAGAAATATGAAGGATGAATTGAGGGAAGAATTGAAGGGTTGGGGTGAAGAACAATTGAAGGAGTGGTGGATAATGAGAGTCCACCATCAGAAGATGAAATCATACGGACTCTTGGAGATAGATAGAGACTTCGCAATTGTTTACGAAGCCAACGCTGGGACTTGGAAGCCCATCTCCTTCGTCGACTTCATTCCCCCTAGTGCCCCAGGTTCGGGTGAAAGCCCAAGGAGAGCCGATGATGCTTCGAAACAAGAGGAAGAGGAGGAGGCAGAGGCGACACCACAAGAGTTGCCTCAGGAGGAAGAGAAAAGAAAAAGAAAGAAGATGGAGCAAGCTCAAGTGCCTCCAACTCACCCGAAGCGACCACGTACAAAACCTCCAAGTGCTTCTAGCGAACAGCCTGTGATGAGCTCAGCCGAAGTAAATGTTGGAGAGACAACGTCGCAAAGGGCCGAGGTAGTCTCAGAGATAGATATCATCGATGTGGAGGAACTCCTCCAACAAGAAGGGATCCCTGAAGAAGAAGTCATGGAAGTCGAAAGTGCAGAAGCTGGAAAGGAACAAGAGCCGATCACGTAGGAAACCACTACTTTTGCTCTATCAGGGGAGCATGCAGGTACGCACTCCTCACCCTTCACCTTGGTTTCTCAAGGTATGTCCACCATGGTCCCGATCGAAGGTCCTCATCAGTCTCTCTCTCTCGAAAGTTTGGTCACCCCATCACATGTTGCCCTTCGCCACCTCGAGTTTGCCTCGTGATCCCGTTAGCCCCACAAGCATATCTACCCCGTTCGAGTCGTCAGGCCGGGACAAGTCCGTCGATACTACTTCGCTCACCCATGCCACCATTCCCTTGGTTCTCAGTCAGGGCGAAGGTAGTACTCCAACGCCGAACCCCGTCTCCCGCTCCCCTGTCATGCACGACATTGTCTCTCTCATCGAAACTCCTACCACACCCATCGTCGAACCTACTGGTGAGGCATCCCCTATACAATCATTATATTTGTTCACCCCTTTGGCTGGAGACCCAACCTCATTTGAAATAGAGCTATCCATGATTAAGGAACGTCCCCTAGTAGAAAAGCTACTCCAAGCCCGACAGAACACAGATAAGATGTTGAAGGAGGCGAGGAAAAAGAGAGGGCGCTCTCTGGCCAAAGTAGAAAAATGCGTTATTTTTGACTTGAAAGGCGAAAAGTTGCATAAGGTGAAAAAGGTCCCCAAGGTCCAGAAACCTCTGGACGAGATGACTCCAATAGATTACGACTATCAGGAGAAGTCCAAGGACCTGGAACACTTAAATGTAGATAATGAATCTGCATCTATGCATGTGAGAATAGAAACATTCCATGCACATGCAAATATCGCCAATCAACGCCGATTTGAAGCAGAGAGTGCCAACATCAAGTTGGAGGAGGAGCTAGCCAGGACCCGCTCCAAGCTAGAAGACGCGGAGAAGCAGTGCGAGATGATGAAAAAGGAAGTAGATGCCTTAAAATAGCAAGTAGAACAACTGTAGGGTACAACTAAAAATCAAAGCAAGATACAGGTCGAAGCTGATCTGAAGGCCAAAGAATTTGAAAGCAAAATCTTGCAGATGCAGCAGTAGTTGTACGAAAAAGAGAGCCTGGAGCTGTTTGATAGAGGCAGAATAAAGGAAATCCGCTCGCACCTGCTCAAGAACTTTAGATCTCGGGCCTCCAGTGCCCTGTCAATTTTAACTTACATTACCGAAGCCCAGTATGTCGCTGCTCAAGAAGGGCCAATAGTAGATGAGATCATCCAAAAAATTAGAAGCTGACTCAAACTGGCTTTTGAGGTCCAAAGTATCAAATATCAGGACCTGCAGGTCACTGCGATGAGCCGGACAGCCAGAGATTGGTCCACAGCCCAAGCCACGGTCCGCGCCTTCTTCTCCAAGGTGAGGAAAGCACAGAAGGTGAAGGACCTCATGGATGTATTTGAACATGAGCAACGCACATCACTGGGGTACTTTCAAGATCTCTCTTCATTAGGTTTCCCAAGTTTCACGGATGAGGATGGGAACCTTTTGACTAAGGAAGAACTCAAGCCGGCTTGGCTCCATTTTGAAGGTGACGTCTCAGAGATAGATGAGTGGGAGGAGCCAATTACAGAAGGGCAAGTCACAGATTTCATCCTGAGACATTGCAAGATCATGGCCTGCCTGAATGATCTAAGCACAAGAGCCAAACATGCCGACATAGGGCAAATTGATCGGTTCCATGTTCTGGTCAAAGCACTACAAGACCGAGAGCCTTTTCAGAAAGGTGCCTGGGCTCATGTTCGCCGAACCATGGAACGCATCCGTGATCGCCTTCCCCAACCACCGCAACAGGAAGCCACGCAGAGGAAGAAGAAGAAGAAGAAGTTGTGGAAGCACCCCAAAAGAGAAAAAGGAGAAGGGTCTGGAGGTAACTCTGGCCCAATGGATTAAGGCTGAGGGTTCTTACATCGAGGCGAGCTCGTTGCCCCGTGAGCCACCAAGAATGTTGACAATTTTGTCACATTGCCTAGAGGGGTAGTAAAATCAAAATTTTGTAAAGTGTTTCTTTTAATTTCATGAATTTGTTCCCTTGTTTTTTTAGAAACAACATTTTTAAGTATTGCAACAATTTTGGCTTTCATTGCCATTCCCCTTGTACATAGAATAGCTTCGCTACTGAGCAAGCTAAGTTTAAGAGCTTCAGAAAAGGAAGACAGCTTCACTGAAAGAAGTAGAGAATGAAAAGAGCTTCACACCCGAAGCAACCCAAACCGATGCTTCGGGCGAAAGTTTTGCGAAGCAGGATTCAAAAAGTTCAAGCACTGAAAAATGCTTCGCTAAAAAATCAGCGAAGCATCCACTTCAGGCCTCCCTACTGGCGAACCATTTTTACTTCGCCCAAAGTCATTGCGAAGCATCTGCTTTGGATAGCTTTCGTGCGAGGCGCTTTCACCCGAAGCAGTAGCGGTCCGTAAAGAGCAGAACATTTTTCCAAGGCAGAATTGCACTTCGGCCAAAAACCTCCCGAACCACAGTTTTGAAGAAGGTTCACGGTGAAGCATTTTGACAAGCCCATCAGCGAAGCATCCACTTCGGGCAGAGAACCTCGCGAAGCAAATTTTGACATGCCTTCCCAGTGAAGCAGCGAGAGATGGAGAGCCCCATCTTGAGGAGAGAAATCTACTTCGGCATTTTACATCCCCGAAGCGATTTTGCGAAGCTCCTTCGTGCGAAGTGCATAACCAAGGGAGATGATCTACTTCGGCTTACATCCATTGCAAAGTAGGGTCACGAACTAGAAATCGGCGAAGCGCTTCAAGGGCATGCACTCCAAGCCGGGTATTTTTTCGAGGCAATCAAGTGCCTCATAAATGAATTTTTACGTGCCCGGTGAACTCGCTGCTCATTTTTAGCAATCTAAAAAGAGGTATCGGTCTCAGAAGGAGAGCCCGACGGACATGGCGGCCACTCGAGCTCCGCACCCAGAAGCCTAGGACGAGTCAGGCGGCTCATAAATGTGAGTTTCCTGGCTGACCCGATCGCAGCTGCTAGTTTTAGAAAAGGATTTGAGAGCTCAGTCACGGGAGCTACGGGAGCCGACTTCTCAGATTTTTGAGGATGTACTCCTCCATTTTGTGCATTGATGGCTCAGAGGGTCGGGTCCTCTATAAAAACCCAGGCATTGTAATGAAAAAGGGGGGGAACTTTCTGCTAGAAAGTTGTTGTAACTTGAATCCCTACGATTAATACTAAAGAGCTTCGAGCTTAATTTCTCTCTTGTATGCTGCCTTCTATGATTATTTTTGTTATTTCTTTCTTCATTTGCATACTGTAATTCTGCATTCTGGATTTAGGTGTGCGATTGGGGATAGAACCCTAGAATTTTCTCGAAGGATACATAGGGGAGAAAAACGTTGTAATAGTTCTCTTGTATGTTGCCTGTGGATAGTGTTTCTATTATATTCACTCATTTCCTAGTCATCGTAATTTTGAATTCTAGATTTCGACGTAAGGGGGAGGGTAATCCTAGAACTCGTCCAGAGGATACATAGGAGGACTAGTATTGCATTCATTTCATTTTATTCTTGGTATTTATTGTTGTTGTTTTGGGCTATTAGCCAGTAATCGTGCTACTGGTTCTTTCCCACTTTAATTCACCAATATTTCTTCCCTTACACTGTTTATTTCTTTCCTGCACCCTTACTATTTTTATCTCTTTCCCGCACTCTTGTCTCAAAAACACCAAGTAGTTTAGTAAAGGAGTCGGACCTTTCTCCGGAGATTGGCACGAGGGGCATCTCTTCCTCTCGGCCTTTCAATGTTGGTCCAGGTCTAGGGCGCGTACACTTCCCAAAATCCTTTCCTGGGCAGATTTGATGACCAACATAAACCTTTTCCTTTCTTGTCTTGCTAAGAAAAATCTTGGTGCTTTGCTTCCAAGGGAGCAGGAAAAGATAAGCCACCATCTAACTAGTAGGTGATAGGTGCACTAGAACCACCTTATAGACGAGATGATGATAATGGAAAGAAAAGAAAGCCTTCAAATTTACCCATCCTTCTAGAGAAAAAAGTTAAGAAATATCAGCAGGCAATGGAGACCACCAAAGATAAGAACAAGCAGCAAGGCGTTCCTTATAAAAATGTACTCTCAACTCAACAAAAGACACCTCAACTGAAAGAGGTACCTTCACATTAGTAAGACACACCAAGAATTGAAGAAATACAATTAACTCGGTAGAAGAAGGTTAACAAATTAAGACTTTTGTTGAGAAGCCTATGGGTTCGGACATAGATAATTTCTTGGCATAGATCATGTCTTTGAAACAAATCTCTCATATGAAAAGGGAGAGAAAAAAGGAGAGAAAAAAAATATAAATTGTTGATGTTGTTGTCTTATTTAACGATGAGACTACATAGAAAAAGATGAAAGTGTGAGATCTGATGTCAAGCATGACTCTTTTCACAAGAGAGTCATCATCATAAGTGGTGAATCTAAAGAAGGAACTCCCAAAGGAAAGAAGCTAAAAAGGGAATAGTACCAAAATCACAACCACTATGCTTCCTCCCATGGAGTGACATGGAGTTGTTGGGATCCTTCAAGCCAACTTTGACATTACAGAGGATGCCATCCAAGAAATTGAGCAAAGAAACTTGATATTGGAAAAATAACTTAAGTATCTAAGTGATTTTGTTAGAAAATTTTTCTCTGCCCAAAGAACTGGAGAAGCTTCCAAGGAAGGGGAAGCACAAAAACGAACATTAGACAAAAGTGAAGCACAAGCTAGGAATTGGAGGAAAAGTAGAATTTGTTACCACTAAGACCTTACAAGCTACAAAATAAGAAACAAATTCAAAGCAAGATCTATGCTCACTTTGATAAAATAAGATATTGATTATGTATAAGTTGGAAACATTGTTATTTTAGGGAAGTCCTTAATGGAATTTGTGAAAGGTCTAAAGAAAAATAGTTTTGAATATGGAAAAGAGGCATTAGGATGTTTGCAGCAAATAGTCCAACTTAAATTGGACATAGAAACATCAGAAAGTGGGTATTCTCAAAAGAAATGACAATACAAAGATGAGATAAAAGAACTTAGGAAAATGTCATTGATTAGTTGAGAAGAAAAAGAAAAAAGAGGACTAGATTATAATGGAATAGTGAGAAAACCAGTCTAGTTAAGATTAGTAGTTGAAAATAGAAGATAAGTGCTAACCAAAAACTTCAAATTATGAGAACAAGTCTATTCACAATTGTAACTACAAGGAAAGCACTAGAATGTTTCTAAACCACTTGTGGAATGGATGTGTCAGACCTTTAGGAAAAAATCAAGGAAATAGAGCAATATTTGGAACAAGAACTCCTTAGCTTTCAGAGTTATGAGTTGGATCATACGAATACAATTGTGAAAAGCGTCAATAATGTCAATACAATGCCTCAAGATGTAAAATCTACAATTCATTTTGTTGAACCAAAATGGAAGATGATGGAAATACCCAAACCTAAGGTTCAAAATATCTATGCACCCAACATACATGAGATCAACAACCAAAATGGCTACCCGAGAATGTACCTGGAGAGAGAATATTTGAAGATAAAAAAGCCAAGACAAAAGCAATAGCTGAGAAACCATAGAAATCCACCATTCATTTTTATGAATTGTGAGCTTTGATTTTATCTTTAAGATTTGAAAACATTTGTAATATTATTCAAAGATTTTAGGTTATGACTTTTTTTTGAAAAGTCTAATGATGTATGAATTTTGTTGATTACCGAATAGGTTTCATTTTGAAAAGGCTATTTTTGGCTTGTTGAATAAATCATGAGATTTTCAAATTTTAGAAATTTGAATTGTAAATATCGAAGACCTCTAAAAGAATTGAATGCAACATATTGTGAGATATTTTTTGTGTTTCTCATTTTGAAAGTTGCTGGAACTATTCAACCATGGGTTCCTTTAATGGAAGTACTTTATTATATTTCAGTTATAATGAAATATTTGCATACACAAATTAATCACTTACTCAAAAAAAAATTGTAAAAGTTGCGATCGTAGAGTTTATCCTTAAATATACCAAATTATTCTCTCCAAGGTAGTGATTTTATTTTGAAGTGCTGAAAAATCCTGTGGAAATTTGTATTTTTATGAGTTTACGATAAAGCCTAGTTTTAAGAACATTTCTTATATTAAATTGTTTACATTTTTTCTGCAAGTCTAAAATATTTTTATGGTTAGTAAAATTTGACCTAGAAGCCTTGCATATAGCACTTTTGCTTTTGTACGGTCATAATTGTTTTTGCTGGGGAACCCTTTTTAAATATGGTTGTGTTTATTTCATTTTCTAGAGTTTTTAAATATCAACTTTGTCATTTCCCTTAAACCCTAAGTTATACCTTGAAGCTCTGAGCTCAAAATTGTGGCAAATGTTTCTTTATTCAAACTGTACATTTTAGGGCTGAACTCTTGAGTTTTGGATTACAAAATATATAATTATTAAATTTGGAAAAATTCAAAGTGAATTGCAAGGAGCTACCCCTATGCATACTAACGGAGAAAAACATTTTGTTTTCTACATATCATTTTTGTGAATTGAATTTTACGAACCAACAGGTTGATGCATTGCAAGTATTCAAGAAGGTTCCTGCAAAATATGCAGTTTTTCCTTGAACATGTGGATGACCTTTCCCTTCTTTGTGTCCTTGTTCATGCAATTTGTACATAAGATATTAATTGTACCTTTCCCTTCTTTGTGTCTTTGTTCATACAATTTGTACATAATATATTAATTGTACCTTTCCCTTCTTTGTGTCCTTGTTCATACAATTTGTACATAATATATTAACTGTAAATAGAATAGTGTAAATAGAATAGGAAAGGTGAGTAAGATGTTTTTTTAATTGGTTATATGGGATTGAAATGAGCCTCACCCTTATTACATCATATCATGATGGCATTATCACAGTACTTTTACAAACCACATAGTGACATTGCAAAAAACCCTATTGGCTATTATGCATATACTTCGGGGTAAGATTTGAACCTGGCTCTCCCCTTTGGTGGCCCAATTTTTTAACCACTTTATTTCATGTCATTTTATTTAAATGCCAAGTTTCACCCATGATATTAGAACCAAGGCTTATGGTGTGATACTCCATACTTTTCTCTCCCCATTGATTGCCCCAATCCCTTTGGGTTGTGAGTAGGATGCTTTTTGCTATCAACGTTGTTAACAATGGAAAATCGAAGTATTCATAAGCAGTAGATTAATTTTGAATATGAAATAGCAATTTTTTGTGTTTTATTACATCATTAGTTTTTTGTTTCATTTGTAATAAGTTGGCCTCTGTTTCCTAACCTACATATATCTTGATATCATGTACATATTGTGTTTTTTACTAATCACAAGATTTTTAATCATTTATCTTTCTTTATTTGCCTTTCAGCTAACTTTGAGTTCAAGTGAAGAAAGCTCTGAATCAAGTGAAGACTAAGAAGCCACAAGAGAATTATCAAGTTCTATAGTTCATGTGGGTCCTATTGAAGCTCTTGAAAACATTTTTGAACCTCTAAATGAATTGAAAATTGATGATGGTAAGCATGATTAACGAGAAAATACCAAATCAATTTGTGTTTGTTTTAAAGATTGTAACAATTCGGCTACATCATATTTTAATATTTTTCTTGTTTTTTTACATTATAATGGTCATGGTTTTACTTGTAGGTTAGTAATATGTCCACTGCACATAACATTACTAACATTTTAAGTAGGTGGAAGGCATGGCAAATTGTTGTCGTGGTGGTTCAGACATAAAAGTCCTCCACAAAGTATACAATAGATAGAAACTGCTTTCGCATCGTTTGTTTGCTGGGAGATCATACACAAATACGAAATCACTAAAATTTTATTTGTTAGTTAGTGATTAATGAATTAAATACTCTTAATTAATTAATTACTTCAATTATCTTGTACCTTGTATAAAATAACCCATTGTTTATAAAATAGGACTTAGTATATAATTTTTCAAGCCTCCTCTTTCTAATATACAAAAACATTTTCTAATAGGAAATTGCACAAGCTTTGAAACCCCTTATTGTCAACCCTTTTGATCTTTTAGGACAAATTGTTTGATTCCAAATATATTTATATATATATTGGAATCATATCAATAGTACATAACAAAATTTAAAAAATAATGAGTATTATAATATAATTAAATATTATTATATACATTATAAATAAATAAATAACAAAAAAATCCTAAGGTACTCCTCACAATGAGTTTTAGAGTAGGTATTGACCCAAGCACTTCCCTCAGTTTTTGAAAATATATATTAA
Source organism: Wollemia nobilis (assembly GCA_028583015.1). Taxonomy (NCBI): domain Eukaryota; kingdom Viridiplantae; phylum Streptophyta; class Pinopsida; order Araucariales; family Araucariaceae; genus Wollemia; species Wollemia nobilis. Next base: position 19,649 of record JAQPPZ010003608.1, read on the forward strand.
AACTTTTTAATTAAAATAATATATTATAATTATTATAGTTATATAAAAATATATTTAGATATAATTGAAAAATCCACCATATTACATTTATCATAAAAATTTAACAGCACAATATTGCATTATCATAAAAATTTAACAACACAAGATCTTGCATTATTATAAAAGTAAATCAAAGAAACTATGGCTAACCATGTGATTATAAAAATTTAAGAGCTTAAGATACTCTATTATCATAAAAATAAATCAACCAAACTATGCATGCCTAAACAGGTGGTCATAAATGTTGGAGTATATTACATTATTTGGTCCATGCTTAGATTAGGAAAGTGTGTTATGTAATAAATGCACAAATATTATTAAAGTGTGCAAAGTATTTTTGGTATTGTAAATGTACATAGTTATCCATGTGCACATGAGTTCATAGAATATGATATCGAAGTCTCTAAAAGTATGAAGGCCAATAGTGCCATATATGAAGAGTCACATTACATTAAATACAAGGTAATGTGAAGATGTAAGATGACATGAATTGTAATGACATTACTTGGTACTTTCAGTGCTATGGTTCCATTTTTTTGAGCATTATTTTATGGCATATTTAGGAGTAGTTATTAAATTTATTTTTGAGTTTCATATATTCAGAAGATTGTCATTATCGTATATATCAGTTTGTTAGTTTATTTCATATATTCTGGCTAATTAGTCTTAAGTAATAAGCTTCAAAAGCTAACAATATGAATTTTACACATACCATTTATTAAAATATTTTTGTACTCATCGTTTAATTTTTGATGTAGACTTTCTGAGTTTAGAAGCTTTTGGCATACAAGTTGACAACATGCTTCTTTATATGAAAGTAATTTTTATTTCTTTATATTTACATATGGTTAATTTCACATTAGATATTTTCTTCCTTGAATTTTACCATTGCAACCTCTCCACCTAAGAGTGGGATGCACTTCTATCAAAATAAGGGCTTATCACTAGCAATATGTCTATTTCGACAATAACACCATTTATGTTGCAATATGTGGTGGTGTTCCTACATATTTGAAGTTAAAAAAAAAAAGATTGTTCTTACACCATACTAACATCATGCCCACTTCTATGATATTGGTAAAACAATTCAAACAACTAATATTTTTTAGTTCCATTAACTAATTAGAGTATGAACTCAAGATACTTATCCCTAGTATAAAGGAGACACTTTCTATAACCTTGAAAATTGATTTCCAAAGAGGATGCAAGTATTTGAGACATTTAGATTTCTTATAAAGAATGGAAATTGTAGTATACTTAGTAAAAGAAGCCAAGGTTACCATCTGTAATGGACTTAAATAACACCCAACTAGTTTTCTCATGTAGGCTCACTCAACAGCTTCCACTTACCACTCGTATTAAAACCTTCCTTCCATGTTTTTGCATAGTCTACATCATTTCTGTTGATTATGTATCTACAAATTCTCTTGCTTGCAACTAAAAATTTTCTCATGCCCTCTCCCATTTGTACATATTTTTCAAAACAATCCTTTTGTGCCTTCAGTCTTATACATAGTAATTTTTCAAGGATTCATTCTTATTTACTTCTTTTATCAGTGGCAATTGCATCTTCCTTCATCAGTGGCTCCTCCTGTTGCCAATAACTCCTGCAACATTTGCATACTATACACTTCTCTACAACTTGTTGCTCTATCATTCACCCTTAATGTAATACATCCTCCCTTTCATACAAACGTTGAGCACAAATGAATGGCTCAGGCTTCCCTATATGCATTTATTTATAAGATTGATTGGATGTAGTTTTCACCCATACAACTATTTTCTAGATGCCACCTCACCACCTTGCATGTAACTACTTCATATGCTTTTATATCTTTGTCTTGTTCTCTTCTCTTTTTCTATTCTTATTTTTTATTTTTATTTTTAAATTGAAACGTGCCTTTTTGCAGCTAAATGAACCATATAATTTGTACAATGATGGGATCTACCACTTTGATAACGTAGTCTATCAATGGATCTCTCTTCCTGTTGTCAATGAACATATGCTTGATTTACCATTTGACTTGTATGGTGATCTTTTCCCCATGTTGTGTCATTATCTACTCCTATCGTACCATTGTATAGATTATTTGCATGGCTTGAATTAGTAATACACTCATTAGTACCACTTTCATTAGTATAGCCTTCACTAGTACAACCTCCATTGGTATGAATTTTATTCATCATGTTGCTTCTTTCAAGAATGCATGTATGTTTTGTTACTTGTCACATCTAATCAGGTACTTCATTTTTAACTCTTGCTCCTTGGTCCTTGTTGTCACCTATTACTTTGTAGCAATCCACTTTCAAGCATGTTCCTTCCATCAATTCTCCCTTCTAGGTAGACCTCCTTGACTTAGGACTACCTACTCCTTCCTCTAGGTTGTTCAAGGTCCATTTGTACTCTTCCTTGATTCCTCAATTGTCTATTTTGGTGTCTTTGATTTAGAAGATAACTAAGAGGTGGTCTTGATAGGCCAACCTAATGGTTACATCATTTTTGGTTGTTTTTTACATGAATAGAAAAATATCCTTGTTGGCCTTCCTACTAATCATGTGGCCTAGGGATAGTTGAAGGGAAGATCCTTCCCTACAAACTACCAGAAGGGAAGCCAATCAAATGCTTCCCTTGGCCAAGAAACCATGGACAATGAGGAAGACCTAATGATCTTTCCATATTGCCTACATTACCTCTTTCTAATACTAATGTGACAATGTCTAGTAGTTCATGCAAACTACTCCGACCTTACAGTTCTATGGCATTTGCTAGCATATAATTTATTCGCATTCTTATTCACCTTTCTACCTTAGGGTGATTCTGAGGATTGTCATCTTCTAGATTAGGGACTAAGGTAGGTGCTAACATCAAAACTCATACATTCATTAGACTCTCCAAAGTTAGGGGCTAACATCAAAACTTCTCCAACCATTAGAAGGCTAAATACTCCAACTGTATGAATATTTAGTGATATCTTGCAAGACTCATGGAACTCGCAACCTCAAAAAAAAATTGGTTTCAACCAATTTATGGTTGTAATATTTTTCACTTGATATACAACAAAATCATCTACATGATTTGTTCCAAATGCTACATCCTCTTGTAGAGAGAGGGGACACTTGGGCAACTTCACATACAATTTGATGCTCATGTAGGCACTACAAAATCTATCTCAAATGATCTATGTGCTTCTCTATCCATGAATAAGCATGGAGTTATCCACGTATATCTAAAATATGCTTCTCTAATTTTGGCATGTTGGTCAAACCAAATTTTACCACAATAAAATCTTAATGATCGTACTGTGTTGAAAAGGCTATCTTTATTATATCAACGTCTGTCCTTTAATCAATATTTTAGAACACATTGACACCTTTCATTTGATCAAACAAGTTGTCAGTCCTTAGCAATGGGTAGTTGTTCTTGGTTGTCCCCTTCTTCACCTAAAAATAATGGATGTGCAACTTACAAGAATCAGTATTCACAAATTAATTAACTCTTCAAGGGGAGAAATGCTTGGACTACTTAATCCTCTATCAATTACTTTATACAATTGCACTTTCATGTCGCACAACTCATGTGTAGTTATCTTGTATGGTGAAACTAATGGAGAAAATAATCTCTTATGAGTCTTATCTAGTCGAATTGGGGTATGTCATCAATTAATGTATTTGCAAACTCCTACAAAACTAAATGCTCATCCACTGAAGGGTTGTCTTTATCCTGAATAAGACAAATTGTGTGCATTTGTTGTTGATGTCTCAAGCACTATTTTAGTTGCATTTTTGACATAGACCTCTATGATATTGGTTTACTAATTCCTTTGATCAAGAGTAGCTCATGATTTTTTTCTAGGCATTTTGTATGGTTCTTAGACTTGTCTATGGTATCCATATGGTTTTCTAGCCAATTCATGTTGGTGACAACATAGAACCCTAGGGTAGTGCAATGCAAATCAAAATGTGTCATGAACTCTCTACATTAATTGATGCAAAATTGATGGGTTTCTTCATATTTAAAGCCATATGCAACCTATTTTGACACCATATACCTAATTTAAAAATGTATAAAAATTAAATTAGTTTACATGAGTAGAAAATAGGTTATCTGAAGGTTGGCTTGTAATAACAACAAATTTCAATTCAAATGTTACCCCGAGTGGGCATCCATTAAATATAAAGGTGGATTTCTTGAGCATGTACATCCTCTATAGGGACTCTCAAAGAGTCCTATAAACACCCTTGTGGTTTTCTTTGGAGGAAAAAGAATCATCATATGTTGAATGCAATCTATTTTATCAACTTAATTCAAAAGCATGGTCTATCAAGTAGGTTCTTTAGGGTTTCAAATGGATAGGTATGAAGTATAAATGGAGGAGACACACTTAAAAGTCTTAGGGATATCTCTCTATATCAAGAGACATACCTGTGATGAGCACCAGGTAAGGGGAGAATAGATCTCTAAGTTATTATGATTAAATATGGTCTCCATCACATTAAGCATGCAAAGTGAGGTTGATATTGTTGCTCATTTGTACCAAGTCCATGCTCAAGTATGTCAAGCCTCTACTACCCTAGTTGAGATCAAGGATGTTAATGTCATTGTGTTGATGTTAAGCATCTACTCCATGTGAGAGTAGCATATTGTTGCTATTGTTCTGAAGGATAAAGATCACAGTCAATTCCTTTTTATTGCTATCAAAGTCATGGAATTCGAGCAATCTAGCATGTACAGAAGTCATGTATCGACCTTGTTACTCTTAAATTTACCACTAGAGTGCAAGCGTATGATCTCCTCCAACTCTTTGTGATGGCCATCCTTAATTTTCTTGATGTACCCACTAATCAACACTCTTGTAATCTACATCATATCTAAGCCATTTCTTGATCCAACGTGAAATGCATGGGAAGATTGTTAGGTACGCAAGATAGGTTCTTACTAATATAATATTGTATTATATATTGGTATGGACCATAAATGAATTAGTGGCTAATGTATGATGTAAATGTTACTTATGTAACCATTAGTCAATAAATAAGGTCACATGTCAATAGGTAGAAGAATAATCTCATAGAATTGTATATGTAACCGTTAGGGAATATTGTCATATTAGGTACTTTATAACTCATGGAAGGTGAACCATCAAATTTTTGTATAAAGAGAGATGTAACCCCATTGTAAAGGGGTCACATATCAAGTATTATTTGTAGAAGTTTTGGCTCGTGGAACTGGAGATCTTGTGGAGTGGCTCCCTTCCAACAAGGAGCATTGTATAGTGTTGACCTACCTCAAAGATATTATCAATCTCTATTTTATTGTGTGGATTGCTATTGTTTAATTTGTTTGTGGATGCATGTTGTATATTTTTACATATTGGTGAATGATTTATTGTTAATGAGAAGAGAGGTTCATAACATTTGGTATCAGAGCAGTGATTCAAGCAAAATGGGGTTGTTTTTGTAAAGCTAGGGCACATTTTTTTAAAAAACATCACATTTTGTAGGGGACAATTATTTTTGCAATCACTTTAATAATATTTGTGTTCCACCATGTAGACCATTTTGAGTACTACAAAAATAATTGCTCATTTGTTAAATTCTAATAAGTATTGAGGAAGTTATGGTTGTTTGAAGTTGGGTTATTTATGTTGTTTTTTGGCTATGCGATTTTTTTCAAAAGAAAAAATTTGTATTAAATATTTTAGCAGTCATTTTCAAAATATTTTTGCACCAACATGTAGATTATTTTGAGTACTACAAAAATAACTGCTCCTTTGATAAATTCTGATAAGTATTGAGAGAGTTACAATTATTTGAAGTTGGGCTTTTGAGGTTGTTTTTGGGTTGTGCGAAAAAATCATACAAAAGGGAAAAAATTCATGAATAAACTACTTAGGACCCATAGTTAACATTGGAACATATCACCTACACTTTGTACCTGGGTTACAAATCCCCTTGGAGATGAAGATGTCCCTTGCATGTGCTCCATTGGGGTCTAACAAGAATGAAAAATATCACTCAAAGAAAATGGGAAAAAATGTATCAAAAAATATTTTATGCAGAATTAGTAGGAAGGAAATAAATGATTACTTCAAATTTGATTACTTTTTTCCCACTTAAATTTGCATAGGTTATAAGGGATTGAAATGGCCCTACTTGTATTACATCATTTCAACAAACCACTTCATAGTACCACAACAAATCGTATTATCATGGGAGTGTCCATGAAATTGTGGGGATTTGAATTTGAATTGTGCATATGATTGCATCCTATTACCATTGTTCCAAAGTGCCTTGGACAAATGTTAAGGTTCACCCATGGGATTGGAACCTTGGATTGCAATGTGAAACTCCTTGCTCCTCATTATTTTGCCCCAAACTAATTGAGTGAAATTCGAATATTGTTTTTTTATTTTTTATTGGTTATATGGGATTGAAATGGGCCCCCACATAGTGTTATTACAACGACTTGGCAATGCATGTTTTGCACTTGACAAGATTTGAACCTTGTCTCCTTGAAAATTGAGGAATTTAACCATTTGAGCTCATGCTCTTTCAAATACTATTGAATATAGGTTAATTTGTGACTTTTTTCCTTTTATTACATATTTTGTTTATTTAATTTTTTTCTCCACTCCACTTTTTCCTATGAATTGGGGGTTAATTCTATCCATTTCCTTTTGCTATACCCTCAAATGGGGACTTGATTGAACATAAAAATGTGGCCCTATGAATGAGGATGGCATCATCAAACACCAACAATGACATCATTATAACATGATTTTCTTATTTGATATGAAATTTACAAAATTTTGAGTATGAATACTTGTATTTCTCTTTTGTCATCAGCTACCATTAAATGCAATCTATGGTCGATTGGTTTAGCATTTTAAACGTATGCAATCTATGGTCAATTGGTTTAGCATTTTAAATGTAAGCACATCAAATTCCAATTGTCTAACGATATTGTTAATTAATCTTTGTAAATGCATCATTCATCACTTACTTGCTCATTTCATTTGTTCTCACTAAAGAGGCTGAAAGTGGAGATATCAAGGATACTTTTTATAATTAATATCATTATTGACATTGTCCAGTTAGACTTATCGTGTTGATCTACAAACCTACTTTGACTATCCTCTGAGTGTTAAATTTACTTTCTTAATCCTAAAAGACCATTATTTGAGGTCATTGATCAAGGAAATTTGTTGTGTTGATTGAGGTGACCATCTTACGAGTTGGATTGATAATTTGACTCTAGAATTTTGTTGCATTGGTTGTAACATTTTGCCAATATGATGATTGTTGACTAAGTATTTATTAAGAAATGCTAAATATTTTGACCAGTTTAAACTCTATTACATATATTAACAAGCATATACTATTGTACTTGCAAAATGAGGATGGATTGCAATTATGAGTACAAGATGGTGTCATAAATATTGTTGTACTGGTCATGAATGAAATTATTGTCTCCACTGGTTGGAGAGGGCATGTAGTACTATTTTAGTTCATGTCTTGAGAAGTGGCCCAATTGCAATAACGTCACTTGTCCTAATAAGGGGCTCAATTATGCTCTTAAAGGGGGACCAATTTGTCTTTATATTAACATCCATGGCATGTTTATGCAATCAAATGGTTGTTATAAAGACCAAATAGGTATGGTCTTATTTGTTCAATGAAGCAAGTGTATTAAGTGTAGATAGAAAACCATTAACACTAGGTGCTAAATCAAGGGTTTCATCTTGAAAACCTTTTTGTAGATTGGAATTGTTGTCTCAGAAGAGATCTTGTGCTTGGACTATACAATATATGGTGTTAATATTTTCAGCTAAAGACATATGCCAACATGCTTAATTTTCCCTCCCCTCAAACATTACGAGTGTTAATGGCTAGGACACCCTTGGCATATCTTCATGGATATTCATACCTCAAAGTTTCTTTCCTAATGGCTCAGTTGACCTTCTATTCCTCTTCCTGGTTTTAATTCCTCTTTTCGTGGTCCTTACTATAGATAACGAGGTGCTCTCTATTTAGTTTGTGCAATCCACTTATTAACTAAAATTAAAGTTTATTTATAAAATTTATGTTGGTTTTTGAATTTTTAATGTCTATTTGCAATATCCTTGTGGCTCTCTTGCATCATTTGGTATAGATATTACTATGTTATTTATGCTTCATAGCTAGTGATATGTAGACACATGCTCATACACACACGTTTGCACTCCCCATTTAACACATGCATGCATAGATACAAATATTAGTATAAAGTTCATGATTATCCTGTGACATATTTTGTGGTCTTGCAGTTGATGGAGTTTGTTGGTGGTAAGATTGTGTTAACTTTAGAAGGTGGTTACATTCTCAAATCAGTGGAAGATTCTTTTGCAGCTTGTGTAGAAACTTTGCTTATAGAAAAGCCAATTGGAAGCTTTATTGATATTTCTCCATTTGAATCATCATGGCGTTAATACAAACGGTAATTTTCTGTGTGAATTTTTCATTTTATTTGAAATGGTGTGGATGCAACTTCAACATATTAGTGTAAATTAGAAGGTAGATCGGAGGCCATTCTTAGTATACTACATCTACTATGTTCATTTTTATGCTCTTTTAGTTAACCAATGCTCTTTGTTCTCAGGTGCGTAATGAACTTAGTTCATACTGGCCAACATTGAATGAAAATCTACCAATGCCAAAACTGACTAAGGTTGTGAAATTTTTTACTTATTTTTTTTAATCTGTTATACGGGATTGAAATGGGTCCCATCTGTATTATATCATGAGCACGTAGAGGTATTACAACTTGGCTATTTTGCATGTATCGTTTGGAAAAATTCAAACTTGGATCTCCCTCTTGAAAGCTGAAGAATTTAAATGTTTGAGCCAATGCCATTTGATCTCACTAGTTATTTTCATAATTACAAGGGTTATTGGAACATGGACCCAAAGTTGGAACTAGTTCGATTTAGTTCAATTTTAAATGAGTATGACTCCCAAAAAAATAATTTATCAAGGAATTAATAGGTTGGAAATAGTCATGAATGAATTTATTTTACTGAAGGTGATTTGTTATTTAGGGAGATGTCCATTGATTTTGTCAAATAGTAGCTACAAATGTTAATTTAATGGCGCTCCAAATGCATTTTGGTTGTTGGAAAAACAACAAATACATGGTTGCATCCAAAACAGCTAAAAGGTTATATTAATCCTATGGCCGCTTTCTTGAGCTTTTACCTCACTTTATTCTTTCACAAGCAAATGAAGAAAATGTTAAGCAAAGGATTTAGGAAATTGATGGTGAGTGAGACAGGAGATAACATTTTAAAATGAAATGGCTTGCAGCAGTTGGGGTGTAGTCTAGAATTACCAAGCCAATGGAAAGAGAGGGAGCATTAGGCATGAATATGTATTATAAATTTCTAGTTAAGAAAATACACATGAACGTTTGATTGCACGCTTGGCTCATTCTACTACATCCTTACCTTTAATGGCATTTTCCTCTGTTGCAACCACATTTTCACCGACGATGGTGGATAAACATCAAATTTTTTGTCTACAACTGGTTGACTTACGAACTTATGACAACTTCAACCATGACTAGTGGACTTGCGATAGATTTTCACCTGTGACTAGCATACCTATGAAAGATTCTTACTTGCACTTGGAAGCCAACGACTTGCAAACATTAGGACATATTTTGTTATTCAATTTATTTTAATTAAAATTTTATATTTTGCATGAAAAACGGTTACATTTTACATTTTGTTACTCATGTTTAAAGATCCCTTATCCTGCATGCCTGTACAAAGTAAAAGTTGGAGAATTCTCTTTTATGGATTGTGGACATGGAAAAACTCATACTGCAAAAGCATTGTGAATTCTTTTATATTTGTCATTCTAAGATGTCCTGTATCTCCTTGTTCATATAGGGTAGTCTATAGTTTAAATTTTTTGCAATAAGAATGCAAACCTATGAAATTCATCCTAGCTTTAAAATTTTAGAGAAATCTTGTCATACCATGAATTTTGCTCCTTTTGCATACCATCACAAGTGTCCCTAACACTTGGAATTTTATCTCCAATCTCTCAAATTGACCACTTCTAAGATTGTATTTTTCTCTTCCCCCTTCAATTCTAATATTGATCCTTGTGATTCCTTCTTATTAGATAAGTTTCCAAGAGCTTACTTAGCATGATTTCCTAATTCCTTTTCCTCTCTTTTATTCATAACAATAGTAGGTGCTAGAAAAAATGCCAAAAACAACAACCATCAATGAATTCTATGTTTATGGATGAAGTGTAAGCTTATCCAAGTATGCCTCCCATATTGTCATAGACATAGTTGAGATCTTTGAGACCAACATGGCAAGTGGTGCTTATGAAAATTTTATCCACAAGACACTAAGATGGTGGTAATTTTTATCCTTATGAAAAAAAAACTATTTTAGAATAATCCCTAAACTATCTTTGTAGAGAATCTTAAATTCATTTTCCATAAAAAGATAAAGTTATATTCATTGTTTAATCCTTTGTAGGATTGTGAATGCAAACATTAATCTTTAAAGGCACGTTCCTTGAATTCTAAAATCCATATCCTATATATTGGTTTTTCTTACCCTTCACGGGTTTGAAAGTGTGAAACTCTAGCAAACCAAGTTCTGAAACATCAATACCTTATTAAATATCTATAAATTGTACCCTAATATTTCTAAGTTCTCTTCGGGCATGAGATGTCCAATTAACATGTTGCCAATTCATGCTTTTGTATTTAAGTTCTTACTCTCGCATCCCATAGTGGTAGCCATAGCTAGAAACTTTATTTCAAGTCAATATTTGAGAGCAACTATTTATTTTATTTGAGCATGTTGTACAAAAAATATCAATGAGAATTTCTTGTTAGGCAAATCAATTTTCAGTCATCTCATGCATGGCATGGTAAAAGTTTCAAGAAAGTTACCTCGTGTATGAAAATTAAACAATCCTATTTTAAATCGGTTTACTTGTTATTTTTTTAAATTGTTATTTGTAATTCCCAACTTTTCTTGTCAAGCAATAATACTTGGTGAACACAAGCTTATACTAAGAGAGGGGGTGAATAGTATAAGATAAAACTTTTCTCTCTTGTTATGAAGAACACAAGCTTATACTGAGAGGGGGGTGAACAATATAAGATAAAACTTTTCTCTTTTCTTTCCAAAGTAATAACCTCAAATAATATCAATACAATAATGAAACAATGCACATTACACATTAGAGACAAAGATTTTACGTGGAAACACCCTCTCAAGAAAAAACCACGATAAAATATTGCTTATAAATTTCTTCAATAAATTTCATGGGCACCAATCCACAGGAGACACCAATCCCCTTGCTCAAGTTCATGGACACCAATCCACAGGAGACACTAATCCCCTTGCTCAAGTTCGTGGACACCAATCCACAGGAGACACCAATCCCCTTGCTCAAGTTTGTGGACACCAATCCATAGGAGACACCAATCCCCTTGCTCACAAAACCTGCTCAAATCTGCTTCAAAACCTGCTTACAAAATTCGCTCAAATCTGCTTCAAAACCTGCTTACAAAACCTGCTCAAATCTACTCCAAAACCTTAATTTGCTCATTGCCTTCATTGAAAACTATTTTCTTTGCTCCAATGTCAACTCTGCCTTCTAACTATTCTTGAGTGCCAATCTGATCAATTCATTTTCTACCAACGTTTAGCTGTATATTTCTTTTATGAAGATAACCACCTTTAGTTTGATGAGCCAATCGCTCACAACTTGCTTTCTTTCTGCCTTGACCATTCGTTGCTTTCCATAATTAAGGTGAGTGCTTTATCACTATCACGAAGTCGTTCACCCATCCTCATTGTTTTCCAATCTTGTCTTCAACAAAAAGGATAGAGCAATAGTGATGTCTTTTACCTTCTTCGCTAATCATCACTTCGAACTGGATTCTGCAAGTATTCATGGGTGCATCTCAATTTTCTTTCACCTTTCATGTTTTCTATTTATGCCAAGTGGTCCGTCCACACTATCAACAATTGTCACCAAATCCTAAGCATTTCAGAGATCCACGAATCCAAGTTGCACTCGTTGATGAAACATCTCCTTCACTGAAATGTTCTTGCACTTGTCTCCCATGCATGTAGATGAATTGAGCCTTATTTACCTAATCGAGGCTTGATAAAATATGTGTTGATATGCGTCCTCGGTGCTCATGATAATATATCTTCACTTGGCTAGCTTTCAAGCCAATTCTGTGTGTTTTAGGGTTATTTCCCACTATGTTCAATGTTTTCTATCACCTCAAACAAGGACGTCTTTTGATCTTTTCATCAGGACATTGCTTCTTTAAATCAAAGCTTTATGCACGTTCTTTTTCCGCGAACAAGACAATAACTCGTTTTACCCTAGCTTCTTCAATGGCCAACAACAACCTTCGAATATCTTGACTTGTTAGATTAGAAACCTGCGATTTGCTAGAGTATGTGTGATGTTCTTCTTCTTCACTAAGGTGGACCCAGATGACCTTCACCAATATTTGTTGTGCTCTTCTCTTACCACGTTGTGAATCGAACACTAGAGATATGTCTCACCTCCAATCGTTGCCTTCCACACTTTACGCACAAATGACAATGTCTTCCTCGAATTCATCACAGTTTTTGTCAGTAGAGTGTCTTCGTTTGCAAAACTGCCAAATTTGTGCTCCTCTCCTCCTCTATCTTCTGCTCGCTACACTCTCTCACTCGAAGGATAATCCAATTGCATCCTACTTGCCAAAGTGAATTTATGGCCTTATTAATATGCTTTTGTCTTTCACGCCCAAGGAAGTTGGCCCATTATTTTGAATATTTGAATTTTCAAACTTTCTTTTGTATGGTGCGCTCAAGGAGGTCGGCCCATGCAGATTTAATTTTTAACCTTTTAAAAATATAAACCTTCCACTTTATTTAAACTTTTATATATTTAAATTATATTTAAATCCTTTGATTTAAATATAAACCTCCTCTTTAATATTTAAATATTAAAGCATATAAAACCACCTTTGAAGATATCTGCTTTGAACATTAATGACAACACATTTCATCCTTGGAGATATTTTTGCCTTTGACATCAACATTTCATTCTTGAAGATATTGTTAGAATTAAAGTGCACTATGCCTCTGTTTTGACACTTGTCAGTTTATCATATAGGCCTTCTGCCTATATATGTAACTCATTTGTATCAATAATATTATCCCATCAGTTTCAGTCCCAACATTTGGTATCAGAGCAGGTTCCCTCTCCTACCTGTGAAACCCTTGAGGGGGGATTTCCCTCATGGAAATCCTCCCTCCCCCATGATTTTTTTGTTTTTTCTTCCCTATTTTTTTTAAGTTTTTTTACCGAAGGAGTATGCTCTCCATCATTTGATGGATCAGAAACCAGATGGTAAAAATATTAAAAGCACAACTTTGGGCCATACAAATGCCGCCAAATTGACGATCCATGCCGGATTTCACCTGCACTTTGATGCATCTCATGCGTTTGTGCGTCCCCCATTTTAACAAGAAATCCCGCTCCGGTAGCCTGCACACTTCGTTGTTCCTCTCCATTATTTTGATGCCCCATAGCAGAAATCCAGTGCCGAAGCCTTCAATCTGCAAACAGTCTCCGCAGATCCATTACATTTGGAGGAACCGTTCGCTGCATTGAACGTGGATGATACTACTTGCTTTGCGAAGAGCGATGGCTAAGTGTTGTTCGCCTAACAGTAGCAGCAATATGTTGGCAATGATTATTTTTTTGGAGGTGCTGAAATGTGCTACTGTGCTGCGATGATGATTTTTTTTCCAGCTTGGAGTTTTGTTCGCTAATGCGCGACGGTGATGGAGTTCGAGGAGATATTGCAGAGTTCTATTGAGAGTTTTGTTGTGATGGGTAGATGTGCAGCATGTAGTGGACTGCAGTAACACTACCAAATAATTTCTTTGTGACTGCCGGTAAAATATTCTGAAGGTATACTACGGACGGTTTGAATGAGATCCCTCTAACACCATAAAATGTAATCTCAGGATGTAAAATCACAGTTTGCAGTTATACAGGTAGTTTTTTTTTTTTAGGTAGATCTCTGTGAGATCGTAGGCAGTGAAGAAGATGTCGTGGAGCGGTGAAACCAGATGTCTTCAGATTCCTGTCGAAGCCAAATCTGCCCGTTGATTGTTCCCATTGAAAATTCTAATTTTTTTTATGAGCTGATGTACAATGTAATTTCGCCAACAATGCCAGTACTACAGTTTGCTGTTAATAAGTCTCGATGTTTTGTCAGTTCATGAGCCATGGTGTTGCGTGATAGAAATGAATATAGTAATAGCAGATCCACTATTCACCAGAATGTGTTTTACTACCAGGTGAAGTTGCAAGATGACAAAGGAACGAAGACATTTGTATTGTCATACTACTGGTGGACGTTTCGGATGTGCATTGACAATGTTGGTGTTATCTGGGGGAGTGTTCATAGCGGGGTCTGAGTAGTAGCTGGGTTGAGTCCTGCCATAACTACCAATGCCAGCCTGGTACTGCGTCGCCAAACTCAGATTCGTATTCTGCTCTTACTGCTGCATTGTTATGGAGGCATATGCTCCAGTTCTGTCGGAGGACTGGTACGCCAAGGTTCCCGAAAAGTAAATTTTTTGCTGGGAATTGCTATGTGTTTCTTCAAGGATTCCAAATATTCAAGGGTGTAATGATGGATACGCATCTGCGGCCCCATGCCACACTTTTGCTCAAGTCGACAAAACACACTCCTCGCTCGCTCGCCTTCCAGATGGAGCAGATCATGGCGGAGACCTCTTCCTCCCTCACGAATTTGAATGACTCGACTTGTTTGGCGGTGAGTAGCTCCACCGTGCAAAGCTTTCTCATCTGCCTCCAATATCCTCCATAGTGTGCAAATGCCACGTCTTTATAATCGTAGGTTAGGTATTTACCAGCTGCACATTGGGGTCTGTTGGCGAAGAGGAGATCGTGAGTTTTAAGAAACTCTTTGGCCATGGAAGGGGAGGACACCACAACTGTTGGGATGGATCCGAGGCGCAGAAACATAACGGGGCCATATTTCTTTGCTAAATTTGCGAGATATTGATGAGGAAGGTTCCCCAGCAAATGAAGACTTCCAAAAACCAGCCATAGCATCGTGCACTAACGGACGTCCTGACGATAATGTGGAGTTTGACAGTTCGTCTAGAGTTTGAGCTGTTGTTTTATGCTGAATGATAGTTTGTATGGATATCATAACACGCTCTGTAGGCGCGGAGAAGTGGCCATCTGTAGTTTGATGGGTGGAGCAGTTGCACTTACACATCCACCAACATAGCCTTCCACATGTTCAAAAGCACGAATTTTATTTTTTAATGTTTTTTCCACATGGAAGAATGGAAGTGGAAGTGGAAGGCTTATTGTACTCCTTCATTTAAAAACTGATGGCCCATGTAATTCCCCTATAAGGGAAATTTTTAAGACTATTTTTTTTCCGCCTGAGAGCGATGCCGCCATTCAGCGATGTTGTCTATTTACTGCCTAGATAGGCATGGTATTGGTTTCCACATGTTGAAGGCCCCATTCAAATACAAGTATAGGGGTATTTATAGTCGTTGGAAACATTTTTCCATGACGGACACAATGGTGGTGTCATTTTGTAATTTTGAGGCTATTTCTTTAGATTTTTTTAAGCCTCAAAGTTTTCTACCTTGGAGTGCATTCTCGGTTGTACCCGACACTCCCAAGGAACTTGTAAGTGAACCTAGTATCTAGTATTCTCCTCTTTCTACTTGGTGGATGCAGCGGCTAGTTACCCATGCATTTCGGTAAGATGAGGTGACTACAATAAGGTCACTTATTCTAGGGACTACAGACATAGACACCCTAGACTCTATCCAAAGTTTTTTCGGATCTACTTAGAGACTACAGACGAAGACACTTCAGAAGATTCTCTTCTATTCTTCTTTCTTCTTCTCCTCCATATTTGGATCTATGGCTCATTTTATTGTATTGAGTGCATTTTTGGCAGAGACCGACACTCTTATATGGCTCGTTTTTCCTTTGTATTAAGGTGCATTTTTGATAGAGACCGACACCTTCTAGATTGAGTTCACCATGAGGAGGGATTTGATATTCGTGGTGAATCTAGTCAGTGACCTACGAGAGGCAACATCCTCTAAGGATGACCTATAGAGGCAACAGACCCAAAAGTGGCTGACCCTGAGGCACTTAGATGGCTGACCCAGTGGCAACAGACCCGTGGAAGTGGCTGACCCTGAGGCAACAGATCGAGATGTATACATAGTGAATCTAGCATTATTCATAGTTGGAGAGCCAAGCGCAAAGAGCACGAGCCTAGACCAAATCAGCAATAGAAAATGATGATAGGTTGTTTTTTAGCGAAGTCAACATTAAGGGGGAATGTTACCTAATGTTGACTTGTTTTTTTCTTTAGTTAGGATAGTGTACTTTAAGGGGGAATGTTACAATTAAAGTGCACTATGCCTCTATTTTGACACTTTTCAGTTTATCATATAGGCATTCTGCCTATATATGTTTGTCTGGCTCGACCATGGCCTCTGGAGCATGCTTGCTGTCGTGAAATGACGAAAATACATGGATAGAGGGGGCGGCGCCAAGTTCTAGATTTATTTGTTGATATTTTTGTATATGGTATTTTTTGCGGGTATGATGTCGGGTTTGACGCTTGGCCTCATGTTGCTCAGTGTCATGGATTTGGAGGTCCCAATGAATTTTGGGTGGCCGCAGGGACAAAGCACGCAGCTAAAATTATGCCAGTGGTGAAAAAACAACATTTATTCAGATGTACGAGATGTGTTGGGATGGAACACAGGTCTAAGTAAACAGGTGGGATCGGTTCATTCTATAATGGATTCTTCACCTTTTACAAATTCTCCTACACTTCAAGCTCCCAATTCTCACAAAGTTGGTCAGTCAAGCACTGATATCTACAATGCAGATGGGAATATTATATTCTCTGACAATATCGATCAAGCTCCAAACATTGAATGGTAACAGAGGATTGTCGAATTCGAACTCATGACCTTTACTCCGATAGGCGACGACGTCGAACCTGGAGAATTTTATGTTCGCCCTCGCGTTCATTTTTTGCCATGATCGAGGAGACGAAGGGAGCCGAGAACATGGTGCAGGGTGCTGAGCAGAGGCACGTGGACGCATCCAATGCCACTTGTGATGGCGGAGTGATCTTACTGGACCACCACCACCGATGATTGATGAGTGTAGGCCCAGTCATTGGAGTAATACCCCGATTGCACACCATTTGTTATTAAACGTCATGACTATGGAGGAGTCGTCACACAGGAGTTGCAACATCTGTTTGGATTCCAGTCCGACGTCATTGTCTTCACTGCTAGAGTATCGAAGTCAGAGAAAAGGCCAAATAGGTGGCTGCTACCCTCGATACCATAGTCGTTGATGATCACGTCCACTGTGAGATCGTCCAGCTCTGGTAGCACACATGCCGGTTGTTGATTAAGCAGGCATGTTGCTAGTTTCTTGAAAAAGGGAGTTTGTAACGGCTACTGTATGATATAGTGCCATAATCAACTCACGATGTTGTTCATTGATCACCAATCATGGCTGGAATGATGTTGTACTACTTGTTTGGCAGAAGACTGCAGTTGGCATTAAAGTTTTTTTTTTAAATGGTTGTTGAAGTTTATAAGGTCGCCACACATATATATATATGGTAAATGGCCTTAATTAAAAGTTTTTCAAAGCATGGGGGCATTAGTTTTTTCATGATTGTTTCCACATGGAATGTGGGATTGGAAGACTCTCATAGCCACTTTATTGTATTCAAATATGGATGGTCCAGTAAATTTCGTGCGAGGTAAAATTGTATTAATGCTATTTTTTCCGCCTGAGAGCGATGTCGTCATTGAGCGATGTTGTCTACTTACTGCCTAGATAGGCATGCTATTGTTTTTCCACATGTTAAAGGCCTCATTCAAACACAAGTATAGGGGTATTTATAGTCGTTGAAAATGATTTTTCGTGACAAACACAAAGGTGGTGTCATATTGTGATTTTGAGGCTATTTCAATTGATTTTTTTAGCCTCAAAGTTTTTCTATCTTGGAGTGCACTCTCGGTTGAACCCGACACTCCCAAGGCACTTGTAAGTGAACCTAGTATCCAGTATTCTCCTCTTTCTACTTAGCGGATGCAACGACTAGTTACCCATGCATTTCGGTAAGATGAGGTGACTACCATAAGGACACTTATTCTAGGGACTACATACATAGACACCCTAGAATCTATCCGAGGTCTTTTTCGGATCTACTTCTAAATACTACAGACGAAGACACTTCAGAAGATTCTCTTCTATTATTCTTTATTCTTCTCCTCCATATTTGGCTTCTATGGCTCATTTTATTGTATTTCATGGCTCGTTTTATTTTATGTATTAAGGTGCATTTTTGGTAGAGACCGACACCTTCTAGATTGAGTTCACCATGATGAGGGACTTGATATTCATGGTGGATCTAGTCAATGACCTATGAGAGGCAACATCCTCTGAGGATGACCTATAAAGGCAACAGGGACCTAGAATTGGCTGACCCTAATGATGACCCTGAGGCACTTAGATAGCTGACTCAGTGGCAACAGACTCGTGGAAGTGGCTGACCTTGAGGCAACGGACCAAGATGTATACACAGTGAATCTAGCATTATTCACAGTTGGAGAGCCAAACGCAAAGAGCACGAGCCTAGACGAAATCAGCAATAAGAGAGGACGATAGGTTATTTTAGAGAAGTCAACATTAAGGGGGAATGTTACCTAATGTTGACTTGTTTTGTTTCTTCTTTAGTTAGGATAGTGCACTTTAAGGGGGAATGTTAGAATTAAAGTGCACTATGCCTCTATTTTGACACTTGTCAGTTTATATTGACACTTGTCAGTTTATCATATAGGCCTTCTCCTATATATGTAACTCATTTGTATCAATAATATTATCCCATCAGTTTTAGTCCCAATAGATATTTCTGCCTTTGACATTAATATTTCATTCTTGAAGATATTTTTGCCTTTGACATCAATCACAACTCAATATTTCTAACAATGCATGGCATGGTAAAAGTTTCAAGAAAGTTGCCTCGTGTATGAAAATTAAACAATCATGTTTTAAATCGGTTTACTTGTTATAATTTTAAACTGTTATTTGTAATTCCTAAATTGTCTTATCAGGCATTAATTTTTGGTCGATTACAATATTAAGATCAATAAAATGCATGCACCCTTTTTGCTAGTCATTTTTGTAACATTTTATTTTTAATATGACTAGTTGTATTATGTTACATGTCATCTTACCAAGCATGTTTCTTTTTCCTAAACCCAAATTTTTTACAATTATGATGTTATTTTAGGTTTTAGGTTGAACCTTTAGTGTTAAGGGCATTTACAAAATACCACAATTTTTCTTTTTATTTCATAGCTACCCATATTTTCATATCTATAGAGAAAAATAGTTTATTAAAATATTTGCATGTTGTTCTTTGAAATGATAGTTTTCCAAACCAATAAGCAAATCAGAGATGCTGAAGGCTTCTATGTTTAAGCTTTCTTTCACATGCCTAGGATTGGTCTTGGATTGTGCAAAACATTTCAAAAAAGATATTGGAGAGAGAATATATTTTGAGGGGAAGATATTAGCCATTCTTTGGTCAACCAGATTACATCTCTTTTCAAAATACCTTCTTTGTCAACCTTAGCAATCTTCATTTGAGATATAAATATGGTTAAATGGGCAAGAAAGAGAGAATTGAGTTCATTGCTAAGAAATAGGTGATATTTGAAGATAATGTAAGTTATAAAGCACTCCTCACTCTCCATAAAAATGATTTCAAAGATAAAAGTGTAGCCTGAGGGGTTACCCAAAATGGATAAACCCTAACATGCTAAAAGTAATGATTAAGAGAGATCTAGATTGAGGTACAACAAAGATAGAAAGGAATTCCATTGGATCCAAGCACCAACATTAATCTATGGTGGGATGTAAAGTAGAAGCATAGTTGTTGTCACTAGTTATTCAAAAAGGGTCAACACATGATCTAATGACTATGACTAAGAGGGCCTAGTTGGATAATCTTCGGATGAGATGGATTTTGACCCCTAAATACTTTTATAGCATCCATGGTTATGGAACCAGAAGAATAGCACAAGAAACTAGTAAGCAAGGAACTATGTACAACTCCTTGGCATGGTGTCAAGTGTAGTCATGTACTTTCACAAGCAAGAACAAATAATTGAAGTGCTAGTAGCCACTCTTATATGTAGACATGGGTACGTAGATTTGTCATTAACATTTTAGATAGTTGTAGCTTATAATGGGTGCTTATTACTCTTGATTGCATAGATAGGGTGAAATATCAAGGTGATTAGTCTAGTAGTAGTTTGTTTCTATTGTAATAATTGATGTCGAAGAGTGATAATCCTTGAGGTAAAGAGCCAAGCATGTTTGGTTAGAATAGCTTAGTCACTCTTGTATACAAACAAGGGCACATAGATCTATCATTACTATTTTGGATAGTTGTAGCTTGTAATGTATGCTTATTACTCTTGACTACAAAGATAGGGTGAAAGAATGAGGTGATTAGTCAAGTAGTAGTCTACCGAGAACAAACAAGAAAGAGAAAAATTTGAGTTTATTACCAAGAACTGGGTGATATTTGAATATGATGTAAGTTATAAAATTCTCTTCACCCTTCATAAGTGCCACAGTTGTGTGCTTATCAGACATGGATGCAAAAATGTATATTGTAAATTTCTACCTTGGATGTTTGGATTCTTCTACCTGATGTTAAGAAAATGAAGATAGATTGGTCACACCTAATCAGTGAGTAAATTTGCAATCAACTCACTAAGGTAAGGAGAAAAAAATTTACTTTCAAATATTTTCCTAGTTTCTATGCAAAAGAATGGTTCAAAAACTACATTGATGTGAAGCAACAATTTTATCAAGCCATTAATGTACAGGATGACAAGAAAATCATATTATAGGATTTGAAAGAAACCTGTGAAGGCTATCCTCTCCAAGGTTGACTAGTACATTGACTAGTCATTTCATGCATATATCAAAACTTTCATTGAAGACTCGAGGCTATATATTTTTTGTTGATGGAATTCATGAGATTTATTGGCAAGTGTGCAGGAAAGCATGTAATGCAACCCATTAGTTTCTCTTTTAATACTGGAAATTATATATGTAAATTCAAAAGACATTTTTTGGTTGCAAAAGTTTAGAGAGATGAGTTCAAGCTAGCTTGGAGAAGTTACAATTATAATCAGAGGCAAGTCCTCCAAAGCATGTATAGATACAAGGTGGATACTGGATATTGTATTTGGCCACATCTTACCCACAATGATGCATGGACAAATTGTGAAGATGAGGAAGGAGTTATTATGATTAATTTAGGATTTGTTGTGTTCCATGATTGGGTCCATCAAGATGATCAAAAACCTCTAGTGTTTGAGGAAATAGGAGAAGGAAAAGAAGAGATTGAGTATGGAAAAATAGAAGAGAGAAAGGGTGGCAACAGAGGAATGAGAAGCTAAGGATGAAAGGGAATTAAGTGGATATCAACCAATAATAGAAGGCTTCTTAGGACACATATGTTTTGTTACTTTTAAACTATTATAGTGAAGGTTTTCAAACCCTCACCTTTATCACAAAAAAATTTATACACTGTAGGGAAAGACACTAGGAAATATGAAAGTAGAAACCTTCTCCTTTCTTGTCTTACAAAGAACAATCTTGGTGCTTTGCTTCCAACGAAAGGACAAGCCACCATCTAACTAGCATGAAAGGACAAGCCACAATCTAACTAGCAGGTGATAGGTACACTAGAACCACCTTATAGACAAGATGATGATAATGGAAAGAAAAGAAAGCCTTCAACTTTACCCATCCTTCTAGAGAAAAAATTTAAGAAATATGAGAAGGCAATGGAGACCACCAAAGATAAGAAAAAGTAGCAAGGCGTTCCTTATAAAAAGGTACTCTCAGCTCAACAAAAGACACCTCAACTGAAAGAGGTACCTTCACATTAGCAAGACACACCAAGAATTGAAGAAATACAATTAATTCAGTAGAAGAAGGTTAACAAATTAAGGCTTTTGTTGAGAAGCCTATGGGTTCAAACATAGACAATTTCTTGGCATAGATCATGGCTTTGAAACAACTCTCTCATATGAAAAGGGAGAGAAAAGGAGAGAAAAAAAAAGATAAATTGTTGATGTTGTTGTCTTATTTACCGATGAGACTGCATAGAAAAAGATGAAATGTGTGAGATCTAAAGTCAAGCATGACTCTTTTCACAAGAGAGTCATCATCAGAAGTGGTGAACCTAAATAAGGAAGTCCCAAAGGAAAGAAGCTAAAAAGGGAAGAGTACCAAAATCACAACCACTATGCTTCCTCCCATGGAGTGACATGGATTTGTTGGGATCCTTCAAGCCAAATTTGACATTACAGAGGATACCATCCAAGAACTTAAGCAAAGAAACTTGATATTGGAAAAATAACTTAAGTATCTAAGTGCTTTTGTTAGAAACTTTTTCTCTGCCCAAAGAACTAGAGAAGCTTCCAAGGAAGGGGAAGCACAACAACGAACATTAGACAAAAGTGAAGCACAAGCTAGGAATTGGAGGAAAAGTAGAGTTTGTTACTTCTAAGACCTCACAAGCTACAAAATCAACAACAAAGTCAAAAGCAAGATCTATGCTCACTTTGATAAAAGAAGATATTGATTATGTATAAGTTGGAAACATTTCTATTTTAGGGAAGTCCTTAATGGAATTTGTGAAAGGTCTAAAGGAAAATAGTTTTGAATATGGAAAATAGGCATTAGGATGTTTGTAGCAAATAGTCCAACTTAAGTTGGACATAGAAACATCAGAAAGTGGGTATTCTCAAAAGAAAGGACAATACAAAGATGAGATAAAAGAACTTAGGAAAATGTCATTGATTAGTTGAGAAGGGGAAAAAGAGGACTAGATTATAATGGAACAGTGAGAAAACCAATCTAGTTAAGATTAGTAGTTGAAAATAGAAGATAAGTGCTAACAAAAGACTTCAAATTATGAGAACAAGTCTATTCACAATTGTAACTACAAGGAAAACACTAGAATGTTTCTAAACCACTTGTGGAATGGATGTGTCAAAGCTTTAGGAAAAAATCAAGGAAATAGAGCAATATTTGGAACAAGAACTCCTTAGCTTTCAGAGTTATGAGTTGGATCATACGAATACAATTGTGAAAAGCGTTAATAATGTCAATACAGTGCCTCAAGATGTAAAATCTACAATTCAGTTTGTTGAACCAACATGGAATATGATGGAAATACCCAAACCTAAGGTTTAAAATATCTATGCGCCCAACATACTTGAGATTATCAACCAAACTGGCTACCCGAGAATGTACCTGGAGAGAGAAGGTTTGAAGCTAAAAAAGCCA
This sequence comes from Wollemia nobilis, assembly GCA_028583015.1. Classification (NCBI taxonomy): domain Eukaryota; kingdom Viridiplantae; phylum Streptophyta; class Pinopsida; order Araucariales; family Araucariaceae; genus Wollemia; species Wollemia nobilis. The sequence goes on from JAQPPZ010003608.1 coordinate 43,211, forward strand.
AGACAAAAGCAATAGCTGAGAAACCATAGAAATCCACCATTCATTTTGATGAATTGTGAGCTTTGATTTTATCTTTGAGATTTGAAAACATTTGTAATATTATTCAAATATTTTAGGTTATGACTTTTTTTGAAAATTCTAATGATGGTATGAATTTTTTGATTACCTAATAGGATTCATTTTGAAAAGGCTATTTTTGGGTTGTTGAATAAATCATGAGATTTTCAAATTTTAGAAATTTGAGCTGTAAATATCGAAGACCTCTAAAAGAATTTAATGCAATATATTGTGAAACATTTTCTGTGTTTCTCATTTTGAAAGTTGCTGAAACTATTCAACCACGGTTCCTTTAATGGAAATACTTTATTATATTTCAATTATAATGAAATCTTTGCATACACAAATTAATCGCTTACTCCAAAAAAATCTTGTAAAAGTTGCGATCGTAGAGTTTGTCCTTAAATCTACCAAAAATTTCTCTCCAAGGTAGTGATTTTATTTTGAAGTGCTGAAAAATCTCGTGGAAATTTGTATTTTTATGAGTTTACAGTAAAGCCTAGTTTGAAGAACATTTCTTATATTAAATGGTTTCCATTTTTTCTACAAGTCTAAAATATTTTTATGGTTATTAAAATTTGGCCTAGAAGCCTTGCATGTAGCACTTTTGCTTTTGTCCCGTCATAATTGTTTTTGTTGGGGAACCCTTTTTAAATATGGTTATGTTTATTTCATTTTCTAGAGTTTTTAACTATCAACTTTGTCATTTCCCTTAAACCCTAGGTTATATCTTGAAGCTCTAAGCTCAAAATTGTGGTAAATGTTTCTTTATTCAAACTGTACATTTTAGGGCTGAACTCTTTTGAGTTCTGAATAACAAAATCTAAAATTATTAAATTTGGAAAAATTCAAAGTGAATTGCAAGGAGCTACCCCTCTGCATACTAACGAAGAAAAGCATTTTGTTTTCTAGATATGGTTTTTGGAAAATGAATTTTACGAACCAACAGGTTGATGCATTGCGTCAAAAAGGTTCCTGCAAAATATGTAGTTTTCACCTTGAACATGTGGATGACCTTTCCCTTCTTTGTGTCATTGTTCATACAATTTGTACATAAGATATTAATTGTACCTTTCCCTTCTTTGTGTCCTTGTTCATACAATTTGTATATAATATATTAATTGTACCTTTCCCTTATTTGTGTCATTGTTCATACAAGTTGTACATAATATATTGCCAGTAAATAGAATAGGAAAGGTGAATAAGATATTTTTTTAATTGGTTATATGGGATTGAAATGAGCCTCACCTTTATTACATCATGATGACATTATCGCAGTACTTTTACAAACCATATAGTGGCATTGCGACAAACCCTATTGGCTATTATGCATATACTTCGAGGTAAGATTTGAACCTAGCTCTCCACTTTGGTGGCCCAAGTTTTTAACCACTTAATTTCATGCCATTTTATTTAAATGTCAAGGTTCACCCATGATATTAGAACCTAGGCTTATGGTGTGATACTCCATACTTTTATCTCCCCATTGATTGCCCCAATCCCTTTGGGTTGTGAGTAGGATGTTTTTTTGCTATCAACATTGTTAACAATGGAAACTCGAAGTATTCATAGGCAGTAGATTACTTTTGAATATGAAATAGTAATTTTTTGTGTTTTATTATATCATTAGATTTTTGTTTCATTTGTAATAAGTTGGCCTCTGTTTCCTAACCTGCATATACCTTGTAATCATGTACATATTGTGCTTTGTAATAATCACAACATTTTAAACCATTTATCTTTCTTTATTCGTCTTTCAGCTAACTTTCAGTTCAAGTGAAGAAAGCTCTAAATCAGACGAAGACTAAGAATCTATAGGAGAATTATCAAGTTCTATAGTTCATGTGGGTCCTGTTGAAGCTCTTGAAAACATTTTTGAACCTCTAAATGAATTGAAAATTGGTGATGGTAAGCATGATAACAAGAAAATACCAAATCAATCTGTGTTTGTTTTAAATATTGTAACAATTAGGCTACATCATATTTTAATATTTTTCTTGTTATTTTACTTTATAATGGTCATAGTTTTAATTGTAGGTTAGTAATATGTCCACTGCACATAACATTACTGATATTTTAAGTAGGTGGAAGGCATGGCAAATTATTGTCGTGGTGGTTCAAACATAAAAGTCCACAAAATATACGATAGATAGGAACTGCTTTCGCATCATTTGTTTGCTGGGAGATCATACATAAATACGAATCACTAAAATTTTATTTGTTAGTTAGTGATTAATGAATTAAATACTCTTAATTAATATCCTCCAGCGGATATTACTCTTAATTAATACTCTGCCATGTACCCAGCAAGGCCAGAGACCCTCATACTCGAGAGTTTGTCTGTCACCATTCCCGCAAGTAAAACCGTTGCATTGGTGGGAGGAAGTGGGTCGGGTAAGTCCACGGTTGTTGCGCTGCTCCAGCGGTTTTATGATCCTCTTTGTGGAGAGATTCTGCAATTGAAATGGCTGCGCAGTCAGATGGGATTGGTAAGCCAAGAACCTGCACTGTTTGCCACCTTCATTAAAGAGAACATTCTGTTTGGAAAGGAGGGAGCCACCATGGAGCAAGTTATTGCTGCTGCCCAAATTTATAACTCAATTCCCGGATGGCTATGATACCCAGGTTGGTCTTTCTATTTTTCTTATTTCCTTCATCATATGTGTGGTCCGATCTACGGGATGACATTATGTAAAAATTATTGTGATATTTAAATTCAGATAAAATCAAGCAAAAAAGAAGTTTATTAATCATAGTTTTTATATCAAATATAACAGGTAGGAGAGCATGGAATATAGATGTCAGGAGGACAAAAGCAACGAATAGCAATTGCAAGAGCAAAGGTGAGAGATCCTCGTATTCTTCTTTTAGACGAGGCTACTAGTGCTCTTGATGCAGAGTCTGAGAAGATTTGTCCAAGACGCTCTTGATCATGCTACCCTTGGCCGAACAACTCTCATAATAGCTCATCGCCTTTCAACAATTCGTAATGCTGACCTTATTGCAGTGGTTCAAGGTGGTCAGGTGATCGAATCAGGTATGCATAATGATCTTGTCAGTAAAGAGCTTGGAGCATATTCTACATTGGTGCAACTCCAACAAGAAGCGACTTGTATAGATGATCTGGTAGAAGATGGAGGCTATGAGCATAGACGTTCGTCATCTGTAAGACCAAGGACCTCAAGCATACAGAGCAGAGCTAATTCAGACATGTCCATTTCAGGCAATATAGAACTAAAAGAACAAAGGGATTCTTCAACGACCCCTTCCTTTTGTCAATTAATGCTTCAAAATGGAAGCAAGCTCTATTGGGTTGTTTAGGCGCGATGGGATTTGGAGCAGTACAACCAATTTATGGCATTACACTTGGATCTATGATATTTGTGTTTTTTCTAGAAGACCACAATGAGATGAAGTCCAAAATTAAAATATATTCACTCATTTTTTTTTTTTTTGCCTTGGATGTGTTTTCCTTTTTAGTTAACATTGTCCAGCACTACAAATTTGAAGTATTGGGGGAATATCTTACAAAAAGAGTCCAAGAGAGGATGTTATCCAAGATCCTTACATTTGAAGTTGGATGGTTTGATCAAGAAGAGAATTCTAGTGGACCAATTTGCTCCAAGATTGACAAAGAAGCTAATGTGGTATGTTTCTCACCAATTTCACTATCTCTACATTTACTATTTTCTATTAAAGCATTATATAAATATATTCTAATTTTTTATGTCTTAAATTTATTATTCAGGTGAGATCTATAGTGGGAGATCGTCTATCCCTTCTTATTCAAACCACATCATCTGTGGGTTTAGCTTTCACTTTGAGCTTAATTTTAGCTTGGCATTTTGAAATTGTAATGCTAGCAGTGCAACCACTCGTAATAATATGTTATTACAGTAGACAGGCTATACTTAAAATAATGTCGGCAAAGACCATTAGATCTCAAGCTCAAGGAAGCCAAATGGCATCAGAGGCTGTAGGTAATCACAGGACTACTACAACCTTCTCATTACAGGAAAAGATACTTAGTCTCTTCAACAAAAGTCAAGAGGGCCCTCAAAGAGAGAATACTAGGCAATCTTGGATTGCAGGATTAGTTTTAGGAACAGCACAATGTGCACATTTATGTATGTCATCACTAATTTTTTGGTATGGAGGGCAACAGGATGTATTACCTCTACAGCTCTTTTCCAAATTTATATAATTTTGATGAGCACCGGGCGAGTGATAGTAGAGGCAGGGAGTATGACAAGTGATATTGCTAAAGGATCTGATGCAGTAAAATCTGTGTTCAATATTTTAGGCAGAGAAAGCCGCATTAACTCCAATGATGAGAAGGGTGAAACATTGAACATGATAGAAGGGAATATAGATTTACAAAATGTGGACTTTGCTTATCCAGATCGTCCAGATATTATGATATTTAAGGGTTTTAGCCTCCACATAAAAAGAAGTAGAACGATTGCACTTGTTGGGAAGAGTGGCTCTGGAAAACCAACAATAATTGAATTGATTGAGAGGTTCTATGACCCACTAAAAGGCACCATAAAAATTGATGGGAAGGACATTCGTGTGTTCAACTCGAGGAGTTCGAGGCAACATATAGCCCTCGTCAGTCAAGAGCCTGTCCTATTTACAGGAAGCATTCGAGATAACATTTGTTATGGAAAGGAGAATGCAACAGAGGCAGAGATGATCGAGGCTGCAGAGGCTGCCAATGCTCATAAATAAATTAATGGTCATTTTTAGTTACACTTCAATTATAAAAAGTTTAATTAATTTAGTTACAATGGAATCTGCAACTACAGCTGCTTGAAAGACGGGTACAATACAAACAATGCTTGAAAGACGGGTACAATACAAACAATGGAGATACAGGAGTGCAGTTATAAATAACCCCTTCTAGAAATTAGATCACATTCTTTCTTTTTTTATAGAGTTTTTACTAAGTTAAGTTTCTTTGTCTACTCCCAAAATCATTAACATCTAAATAAAATAAGATGTTAGGAAGAATGTTGTTGATTATAAAATAATACAATTAAAATCATACCAAATAGTACATAAAAAAATTTAAAAACTAATGAATATTATAATATAATAAAATATTATTATTATATACACTATAAATAATTAAATAATATTAAAAATAAATAAAAAGTTAAAAAAAAAAATCCCGAGGTACTCCTCACAATGAGTTTTAGGGGTATTTTGCCCAAGCACTTCCCAAAAATATATATTAAAACTTTTTAATTAAAATAATATATTATAATTATTATAGTTATATTAAAAAAAGAAAAAATATTTATATATAACTGAAAAAAATCCACCATATTGCATTTATCAACAAAATTAGACATGAAAACCAAAAACCAAAAACTAACAAAGACAATAGTTTAATCTGAAGTTTTATAATGAGATTGGAGGCAGACGGGTTGAAGGCTTTCTTAATTTATCTCTAAGTAATATGGATGCAAACATGCCAATTATTCTGATAATTAAAACTTTTGAATACTGATGACTATTTAATTTTTCATTACCTGTAAACTTGAATTATTAACCTTTATTTCGTGAAAAATATTTTATGATTTAACTAGAAGTTTTGTATATTTTCACCACCATACAAAATCATTTTAATCTAAGAAAGAGTTTTGCATATCATAATCATTTTAATCTAAGAAAGAGTTTTGCATGTCATAATGTATTATGACATGTAGAATTGCTTAACGTTTTGCAATTGTAATGCTAGCAGCGCAACCACTCGTAATAAGATGTTATTACAGTAGACAGGCTATACTTAGAATCATGTAGGCAAAGACCATTAGATCTCAAGCTCAAGGAAGCCAAATGGCATCAGAGGCTGTAGGTAATCACAGGACTATTACAGCTTTCTCATTACAGGAAAAGAGCTCAAGGAAGCCAAATGGCATCAGAGGCTGTAGGTAATCACAGGACTATTACAGCCTTCTCATTACAAGAAAAGATACTTAGTCTCTTCAACAAAATTCAAGAGGGCCCTCAAAGAGAGAATACTAGGCAATCTTGGATTGCAGGATTAGTTTTACAGGATTAGTTTTAGGAACAGCACAATGTGCACATTTATGTATGTCATCACTAAGTTTTTGGTATGGAGGGCAACTTGTCCATAAAGGATATATTACCTCTAGAGCTCTTTTCCAAATTTATATAATTTTGATGAGCATCGGGCGAGTGATAGCAGAGGCAGGGAGTATGACAAGTGATATTGCTAAAGGATCTGATGCAGTAAAACCTGTGTTCAATATGTTAGCCAGAGAAAGCCGCATTAACTCCAATTGTGAGAAGGGTGAAACATTGAACATGATAGAAGGGAATATAGATTTACAAAATGTGGACTTTGCTTATCCAGCTCGTCCAGATATTATGATCTTTAAGGGTTTTAGCCTCCACATAAAAAAAAAGTAGAACGATTGCACTTGTTGGGAAGAGTGGCTCTGAAAAATCAACAATAATTGGATTGATTGAGAGGTTCTATGACCCACTAAAAGGCACCATAAAAATTGATGGGAAGGGCATTCGTGTGTTCAACTTGAGGATTTCGAGGCAACATAAAGCCCTCGTCAGTCAAGAGCGTGTCCTATTTACAAGAAGCATTCGAGATAACATTTGTTATGGAAAGGAGAATGCAATAGAGGCAGATCATCTTCGAGATAACATTTGTTATGGAAAGGATAATGCAACAGAGGCAGAGATGATCGAGACTGCAGAGGCTGCCAATGCTCATAAATTCATAAGGTAAGATAATACATAAATTAATGGTCATTTTTAGTTACACTTCAATTATAAAAAGTTTAATTAATTTAGTTACAATGGAATCTGCAACTACAGCTGCTTGAAAGACGGGTACAATACAAACAATGGAGATAGAGGAGTGCAGTTGGCTATAAATAACCCCTTCCAGAAATTATGATCACATTTTTTTTTTTTATAGAGTTTTTATTAAGTCAAGTTTCTTTGTCCACTCCCAAAATCATTAACATCTAAATAAAATAAATAAAATGTTAGGAAGAAGGTTGTTGATTATAAAATAATACAATTGGAATCATATCAAATAGTACATAACAAAATTTAAAAAATAATGAATATTATAATATAATAAAATATTATTATTATATACATTATAAATAATTAAATAATATTAAAAATAAATTAATTAATTAATTAAAAAAAAAAAATCCTGAGGTACTCCTCACAATGAGTTTTAGGGCAGGTATTTTGCCCAAGCACTTCCCTCAGTTTTCGAAAATATATATTAAAACTTTTTAATTAAAATAATATATTATAATTATTATAGTTATATTAAAAAAAGAAAAATTATTTATATATAATTGAAAAAAATCCACCATATTGCATTTATCAACAAAATTAGACATGAAACCAAAAACCAAAAACTAACAAAGACAACAGTTTAATCTGAAGTTTTATAATGAGATTGGAGGCAAAAGGGTTGAAGGCTTTCTTAATTTATCTCTAAGTAATATGGATGCAAACATGTCAATTATTCTAATAATTAAAACTTTTGAATACTGATGACTATTTAATTTTTCATTACCTGTAAACTTGAATTATTAACATTTATTTCATGAAGATTATTTTATAGTTTAACTAGAAGTTTTGTATATTTTCACCATCATACAAAAACATTTTAATTTAAGAAAGAGTTTTGCATATCCTAATGTATTATGACATATAAAATTGCTTGGAATTACAATAGAGTGTGTCAAATTTAAAAATTAAAATTTAAAATTTGAAATGTGTTAGATACGCAACAAACTAAGGTTTGTTTAGAGTTCACAAAAGCAAATAAAAAAAAAAAAAAAAAAAAAAAAAAAAGACAGCCAACGCTCGCTAAAAGTTAAGAAAATCTTATCAAATTTAAGTGTTTAGGTCACTTCACAAAGTACGCGAGAAGCTGTCAAATTCCAAAGTCTAGACAGCTAGTAACTATAGATCTTTACATACCAATTCCAGAAATCGTGCTTTTTTTATCATGAAGGGCATGTGTGACACAGTTGACAGTGTCATTTAGAAATTTATCTATTAAATAAATTTACATGTACTCCAGTGGTCTCATGTCAAGATAAATTTACATGTACCACACACCTACCTACCTGCCTTGTAATGCTAGGTCCTATTGTCTATTCTTTATTTTATTTCGAAACGTGGTAAACCTAATCAATTTTTTTAAACCTGCTCTAGATTTTCTATTGATCTCTTATTCTATCACATACATACCATGTTGTGATCTTGAAAATCATGTTAAAAAATAGTGTTTGTTTAGTTGGAGGGTAAGTTTATTTAGGTGGAGTCTTTGCTTGAAAGAGAGCCTATTTACAAAGAGATAAGTTGAAGGGTAAAGTTATTCAAAAGTAGATAGGTTTAGATGGTATGGTAGTTGTTAATTAATTCTTTCAAGATAAAGTTTATAAAAAAATATTTACCAGTTTCTCTATATTTAAAAAAACATTAATAAATAAATATAATAATTAGAGGGTAAGGTTATTTAGTAGGAGTGTTTGCTTAAAAGAGAAAATCTATTTACAAAGGGTAAGGTTATTAAAAAGATAGGTTTAAATGGTATAGTTGTTTCAAGATAAAGTTAATAAAAACAATATTTACCAATTTCTCTATATTAAAAAACATTAATAAATAAATATAATAATTATAAACATAAATAAATAAAAATAATAATTAGGTAAGCATTTAATTATAAGACAGTCATAAAAAGGGTATTAAAAAAATCCACTCACAATGACGATATTTATCATAAATCTGGCCATTCATAGGTCTCTTCACGGTCGTCCAGAACGCGCTTCCGTCACAGGTGCAGGGCTGGTGGGATTGCTTCAAAGATGTCTACAGCCCCAATTCGTACATCAAAATCCCCGAAATTGACGGTTACTACGGCGTGGACGTGAACGAGCTCTACCGGAGCGTCCAGCTGTACCTGAGCAGCCTTGATGTGGCGGCCCAGTCGAGGCGGGTGAGCGTCACCCACGCCACGAACTCGCGCCAGCTGTCTTTCACGTCGGCGCCCAACCAGACGATGGCGGACGCCTTCGAGGGGTCCAGGATGCGGTGGACGCACCACGTGGAAACGTCCTACGACACGCTTGAGGAGAAGCGGAGCTTCCGCCTGCAGATGAAGAAGCGCGACCGCGCCGCGGAGTTCGACGGCCACAGCCGCGACCGCAAGCTGTACACCAACAGCGGCCATGCCTCTCGCGGCTAGACGGCCGTGCCCTTCCGCCACCCGGCCACCTTCGCCACGCTGGAGCTTGACCCGCTGGTGATGGACGCGATCCGGTCTGATCTGGACGCCTTCGCCGGGGGTAAGGACTTCTACCGCCGTGTCGGCCGCGCGTGGAAGCGCGGTTACCTCTTCCACGGTCCGCCGGGCACCGGGAAATCGAGCCTGATCACCGCCATAGCCAACTACCTCCACTACGACCTGGAACCGACAAAGGTCACCGACAATTCCGAGCTCCGGGCGCTTCTCATCCAAACCACCAAAAGATCGATAATCGTGACTGCTCGCTCCATCTGACAGAGCGCCTCTCGCGGCTTCTGCCGTCGCAAAAAGGCCTCACGCTTTTCGGCCTCCTCAACTTTACCGACGGCCTCTGGTCTCCACCTGCACATCCTACTCTCCACCTGTGGCTTTCCGGCCTTCAAACGCCTCGCTTTCAATTACCTCAACCTCGGAATCGAACACCATAACCTGTTTCCCGTTGTGGAGTAGAGCATAAAAAATAAAGGCGATCATGGTGGAGTGAAGAAGAAGCCTCGGGTGGAGCGATCGATGGTGAAGAAACAACCGTTGATTGAGGGGCGGCGGAAGCGGGAGCGGGACAAGAAACAACCGTTGATTGACGGGCGGCGACGACAAAAAATAACGGTGGTCGTAGAAAAAGCAGCCGGCCGAAACAACCGTTGAGCTTGAAATACATTGCGTACGGTGCATGGGATTCCATATCATAACTGAATATCTGAACTGACGGGAAACAACGGCCACCCACAATGGAATTCACCTGCGGAGATGAACGATTTTTAACAAATCTGGCAAGATGGCGACGGATCTCGGAGGGCTTTAATGGCGAGAATTTGGTACGTTAGGCGCCCTGAAGTGTTTGAAATGAAATGAGATGAAATGAAATGAGATGGAAAGAAATGAAAGATTTTAATTATGTTCGTGAGATTCAAATATGGTTTATGGGATTTCAAATATGGAAGTATAATTATTCAATTCATATATATGACTTTTTTTTTAGTTTTCACTAATTTATGTTAGCAATTCCTCAATTTTTTTATTTTACCATTTTCAAATAAATTTTTCATAAACTCAAGTATTTGTTACTAATATCTAAAAAACTTGAGCATTTATAGATGAAGTGTTCAGGGCAGGAACGAATTCTTTTTTTCTCGGTGCACTCCGCATTTGATGTGCGCTACCATGTAGATAGAATGTGAGATCGTCCACGTAACGAAATTATACAAAAATGGTTGGGATAGAAAGGCTAGTAGGTATAGGCATTGTCTTTACAAACTAGTCTCGCCGTTTTATCAAAAGTCGCTTTTATTTTCTATAAGTGAGAAATATATTGCTCGTCTTCATTACATATTACGGTCCCTCTAATCTTCCTCCGTGAAGGTTCCTATAGATTTTTTTTCCTAACATGGGCATGAGACCTAAGATAATTTGGAGGAGTATTATTTAAAGAAGAGTAGTGTTTAAAGTGTTTAGAGAATTTGAATAGAGTTTTGAAAGGTTTATCCAATTAAAAAATATTAGTTAAAAAATGTTTTTAATCATTTGAAATAAAAAGGAAGTATTTTTTCAAAATAATTAAGAAGAAAGATAAAAATAGATATAAGAATTTTTTATATAAATAATTTTCAAAGTGTTAAAACGTGTTAAGAAGTATCTTTTTCAAAATAATTAAGAAGAAAGATAAAAATAGATGATACAAATAATTCTCAAAGTGTTAAAACATCTTCATTTTTCTTTATAATTAGTTATATAAAAAAAAAAAATTTTTATCAAAAGTTATGCTCTGTTATACTAGACAATGTTTATGCCATAAAATATTTATTAATTTGATTTTTTTGTAATATCAAATATAATTTTTTTGGTTGGATAATAAGGGGTTGTACTCGGGTCCCCCACCCTTGACAAATTACATCTCTCTTTTTTAGAGTTTGAGAGTTTACAAATAGATACACTTCTCATCTCAATTGAGATGATGCTATAATTAGAAACCTACATAATTTTATATAAAATGTTTGAATTCTTGATTTTCATTTTTTGAATCTATTCAATTTTCTGTATTAATCGAGAATATAGCATCTTTCTTGACATTTTACTATAGCTACCTTCACAATGCCAAAAATTCACCTCTACTATTTATGTCTTGCATCTTAGTAGAGTAATATTTCCAAAACACCACACTATCATAGTTCGCTTTACCAAATCTAGATTGCTAGTTTCCTTCCTAAAACACAAGTGCAACCATAAAAATTATAAAAATTAGTCTAAATGAAAACACATTATTGTTACAAAATAAAGCAGATATTACCAATGGATAACATTAAAGTAAATATTAATCATTAATTGATTCAAACAATCAACATTTTATTGTCAGCTTCAACTAAACTTTCTACTTCCTCTAACCATGGAAAGGAGAATTTAATTTCACGATCCTCAATCAAAACCCCTCTATTGGCTAGTTTATCTGCACATTTGTTTCCTTTCCTTTAATATATGTGTAAACTTGATTTCTTCAAACTCTTTAGCAAGATCTTGAATTTCCATAATTATCTCTTGTATGTTCTATGGAGCCTTTGCTTTCCTCAAAATTACATTTATTACTATGAGAGAATCACCTTCCATCCATACTCTATTCCATTTCATTTCATTTGCTTACATATTTTTAATCCTTTTAAAGCTTCCCAAGCTTCAGCTTCATTATTTGTCTAAATCCACTATTGAAAGCATAATGAGATAAATCCTCTCCTCTATAATTTCTAATTATTCCTCCTCCTCTTGGTCCTGGATTTCCTTTAGATGCTCCATAAAAATTCAATTTAACCCACTCCACATCTAGTGGTTCCCACCTTATATTCTTTACCTTTTTTTATTCTCTTGTACCCAACATCATAATTCCATTTAATGACTTGACTTCATCTATCAAGGCTCTCTAATTCCAAAGTAGGGAATGGGTGGGTTGATAGGGTTGGTTTAGACTCTTTTATGGCTAAAAATATCTTCTTTTTCTTTATCTCTAAACTGCTTTCCATTCCTTTAAAAATTCTTCTATTCCTTTCTAGTAATTTAGTCCAAAGTATTGTATCTTTTGATATATCTCATATTATCTATAAATCCTCACTTTTATAAGTTCTCTGTCATTGCTTTAACCAATCTTCAATTATGTTATTCATCACTATGTATTTTCTAAACATATTAAGAATCCATTACCATAGATTTCAGACTATTGAGTAATGTCCCAAGAGATGGTCTATACTCTCCTCCTCCTTTTTACAAAAAAATACATTGAGAGGGACTATGAAAACCCCTTTTCATAAGGTTATCCCATGATAAAATTCTTCTATGACCTACTAGCCAAACAAACATTTTAAATTTAGGAATGCTTGGACTATCCCAAATATCTCTTCATATTCTAGTGATATTATTATTTTATTGGTGTTGTACATTATATCCACTTCTTGTTGTGTATTATTCTGAGCTATTCAACTACCAAATCAATTTATCCTTGGCTCCCCTCAAAATAATCATAGTTGTTATCTTTCTACTCAATTGCCTCCTAGCATCAATGTCTTTTATACTTGTAAAAAAATCTTCTTTCCATTTGTATCTTCCTTCTCGATCCTTGTACAAAGTGTTTGAAATCCTATCACCATATTTGTCTTGAAGTAATCTCATCCAAGATTTCAAAATTGGATCTAAATTGAGTGGTTTTTTTATCACACCAACTATTCATCCAAATAGAATTTTTTTCTCCAGTTCCCACCACCCATCTTATTCTTTATTTGTCTTTTACCTGTTGTACAAATCCTCTACTCTAACTAGTTAAAAAAACTAAAAAACTATAATTAAACAAAAAAAAAACTAAAACTTTAAAAAATTTAAACTTTACTAATAATTGGATTCCATAAATCTATCCTCATTCTCCCCTTAGATAAAGGTATCCATAGATAAGTTGTTGGTAAATTTACCTCCTCCATTTGAAGCAACCTGTAAATTATTGCTTTGATATTAGTAGGAGTGTTAAGGAAGTACATTTTGGATTTAGTCCTATTAAATTTTTGCCCTGAAGCTCTTTTGTACTCTTTTAAAAATTTATTCAAAGCTTTGGCCTTATTTATCCTTGCCCTTCCAAAAAGGGTTGTATCATCTATAAATTATTGATGGGTGATGTTATTACTAACCTTAAGTCCACTTATAAGCCCATATTTGTAAGTCTTCTTAAAGTTCCTACTCAAAACCTCTGCCATAATAATGAACAAATAAGGAGATAGAGGATCTCTTTGTATAATAAGACCTCTTTTCGCTTTAAAATATTCTATCACAAACACATTGACCAAAACTGAACAAGAAACTAAAGAGACACAAGCTTTAATCCATCTAACCCATTTCTTTCTAAAACTAAACTTTTCTAAAACTACAAAAAGAAAGTCCCATTTAACCCTATCATAGGCTTTACTCATATCAAGTTCTAAGATCATTACTTTCTTTTTTCTTGAAGCTATTGAATGTATAACTTCATGAGCTACTATGATCCCATTTAGAATTTATCTCTCTTTCACAAATCCTCCTTGCTCTTCTGAAATGATTTTATCTAACAATAGCTTTGATCTATTTGCCATCACTTTGGAAATAATCGTATATGTTATATTACATAGGCTTAAAGGGTCTAACAAAATCAAACAATTAAGCATCCTTATTTTTGGAATTAGGGTAAGATATATTGCATTTATTTTATAAGGTATGTATTGTTTTACCCTAGATTGTTCCACTACCACCAATAAAGAATCCTTCACTATATCTCAATTATATTGATAAAAATCTATAGAGAGCCCATCTAGACTTGGGGATTTATCCTTATTAAAAGAGAAAAGAGCTAAATGAACTTCTTCTAGAGTAATAGGCTCCATTAGTTTTATATTGTCTTCATTCATTATAACTAAAGGAACATCTTGAAGAAGTTTATCATTAAGAACATCGGTCTCCTCTGAACCAAGAATATTATGATAAAAAGACTTTACCTCTTTTCTAATTCCACTATGATCTTCAATCCAAACCCCTTCTATTGATTTAATTCTACTAATTTTGGAAGTTGATCTCTGTACTATAGCCATCCTATGAAAATATTTGTATTTTTATCCCCTTATTTTAACCAAGTTTATCTTGATTTTAATCTCCATAATTTCTCTTTCTTACTCAAAATATTATGATATTCACTAAGCAACTCCCTTTCCTCTAAGCTTGGATTATTATGATCACCTTTTTAGAATTTTGAAAGTTTATATTTTAGTTTTTCTTTCTTCCCAAAAATATTTCCAAAGGTGTTCTTGTTCCATTCTTTTAATCTAGATGTCATAGATTTAATTTTATTTGGAAGAGCATACAACCCACCATTATGTAAAGAATTCCATGTTTGAGCTATCATATCAGTAAATTAAGGATGGTCTTCCTACATCACCTCGTATTTAAAATATGATTTTTTTTAATTCACTTACCACCACTTTAACTCTTATTGGCCAGTGATCTGAACCAATCCTTGTTAAGGTATTAATTTTAGCACAAGTTCTTTCATCTAGCCAATGATCGGAGAGAATGCATCTATCTAATTTTTTTGCTATTAGGTTCTAGCCTCTCCTGTTGTTGGTCTAAGTATAGTTATCTTCTTCAAACTCAACTTCCCATAGATTATTATTTTGAATAAAAGCTGAGAAATATTTCATACTTTGGTTAATTTCCTAATTCCCCCAAATTTTTCATCTAACTTAATTATGGCATTAAAATATCCAATGACCATGAATCTGATTTCTTGGTCTTTACTTCTCATAAAGGCTTCAATCCCATTCAAAACTTCTAATCTACCTGACTGAGTTGTAGGTCCATAGATATTGATAAGGATGAAACAAATATCTGTAAAGTAGCAAGTGACTAAAGAGGCTATCCAATACCTAGTTTTATGAATGGTTACACAAGAGGTTCTAAAAGGATTTCAACAAGTTAGAATTCCCCCTACCACTCCTTTAGAATCCATAGCATCCCATTCACATCTTACCCATACTACTTTCATAGTTTTTGAAACTTCTTCTTTTGTCATTTTAGTTTATTGGATACAAATAATATTAGGTTTATTACTTAAACATAGGTCCCTAATACACCTCTGCTTTGAGGGGGTATTAGCAACCCTTATATTCCATGAGATGATAATCATGTCTCATAAGGGGCTTTTGGCCTCGCATGTGTATTACCAATAGTATTGTGTTTTTTGGTAAAGAGAAGTTCAACCAACTTAGTTTGTGTTCCTTTCTCTATATTTGCTCTTGCTTCCCTCGATCTTGCTTGATAATTTGAGGGTTTTCCTCCTTTTTTCTTGCCTATATCAAGAATAGGTCTTATTATTCTATTCCTCAATATTATTTCATAATTTTATTTTTCATAATATTTATCCTAACCTAGCTCTATTATAGAATATTTTTACTTATTATGTTCACTTTCTAGTATTTCCTTATTAATGGCAGAGGTATTAACTTCTAAAACTACATTTTATTTACTAATTTTTTTCTCCTGAATGGTGCATGGTACTTCAAGAGAGTCTTCAAAATCTAATGAGACACATTCCTTAGGTTCATTATGAATGTTCTTCCTTAAATCAAGATCATACTAAATAGACGGTTCCTTATTAATATGTTGAAATTGTTGTATTGTGTCCTCTAAGTCTTGATCTACTTTTTCTTCATAGGCTAAAGCCTCAAAAGAGTTGGTATTTATTCCAATATCCTTTCTTAATGGTCTCCATTATTTATTTTATTTTATTTTTTTAGATCTATTTTTTGGAAGTTGAAAACCATCTTCATCCATAACCATTTGTAAGTTTCTCTTGTAGTTTTCTACATATGATTATGTTGGCTCTTCTTAGGGCATGATCTCTTAGTATGCCCCACCTCATGACATATTCTACATATAAAATATATGTTTTCATAATCTATAGTTTGGGTCCACATCTTATCCCTATACTTAAGAATGATTGATTTTGGTAAAACTTTACTTATATCAATCATGACCAATGTTTGAGCATAAATAGCCAAGAATCCATATTTTGTCTATTTGAAATCTCAAGGAATTCTCCTAGAGTGTTGTCTATTGCATTGAAGGTATCTATTTCCTAAAATTCAATGGGTAACCCAAAAATTCTAACCTAGACTGGTACTAGGGATAAATTTATATTTTCAGGTGAAAAGCCTTCATACCATTGGGTAAGGAAGAGTCCTGCTCTTCCCATAAACCAAGGACCCCTTTTTAGGATTTTTTCTCTTTCTTCCCTAGAACAAAAAATGGCTAGGAAGAAACCTTTGAAAAGAAATGATAGAATCACTCCTAGAGACTTCCAACTCCTATCAATCCATTTTATCAAGGCTGGCCAATACCCATTAGATTTACCAAAAAATGCCCTATCTTGGAGCAATGAGGATCTCTCTGAGGTGCGCTCACTAACCTCTACCACTAGAGATGATTCTAAAGATTTAACTATAAATTGGTCCATGGCAAGGAAACTAAAACTCAAAATCTATTGAAATTTATTTGAATGTCCTATAGAAAATATAATATTTGATAAAAAATTTATAAACTTCTCATGCACAATTTCTAAGATAAAGAAAGGGAAAAAAACTTAGCTAAAAAATTCCTTGTCCAGATAGAATGTTTTGCCTCACTAGAGTCCTAGCCCTTCATTGCTCTTCCCATCGTTCGAACCCTAGCTGAAAAATATTTGCAATTTTGTTTTTTATGACTTGAAAAATTGCCACTACCCTTGTTCTGAATGGTTGACTTCATAGGATTGTATCTCCCTCAATATTGCTCAGATTTTTACATATGACCACCCATTTTAAATCTATTCAAATTCTACACAAGTTGGTCCAAGAATCAACTAAATCGGATAACTCTTCGTGAAGATATGACTCCTAAAATATAAGATATTTTTTAGGAAAAAATCCTAATCCTTCACACTATCCATGTGAGAAACAATTCATAACAATAATGGTTCCTTTGACTAGTGAAAATGCATGAAAATTTTATATCAAATAGTATTAATTAAGTGAAAAAAATTAAATTAAAAAAATTTGAAGTAAGTTTTTAATGAAAAGATATTAATTCAAATTTATCTAATTTATTAAAAAAATTGCTAAATAAAATAGTTTTTTAATTAAATGGTATTAATTCAAATTGATAAAGTCCTCTCAAA
This sequence comes from Wollemia nobilis, assembly GCA_028583015.1. Lineage (NCBI taxonomy): Eukaryota > Viridiplantae > Streptophyta > Pinopsida > Araucariales > Araucariaceae > Wollemia > Wollemia nobilis. Next base: position 60,799 of record JAQPPZ010003608.1, read on the forward strand.
TGACACATATATGCCAACCAAGTCTAATACAATCGTATATTGAATCTCTTTTAAGAGTTTCAAAGTTTCTTTTGTTAGGCACACTCAAGTTATAAAGACTTTTAATATTAGATCTCTTTAAGAGTTTCAAAGTCTCTTTCATTAGGCCCACTCAAGTAATAAAGAATTTTATTATATGTATTTTTCCAAACTTTAAAATATTGTGCACAACCTACTCTTCTAGTTTAATTTAAATATTGGACCTCCTATTTCAAATTAGGAATAAAAGTTTAATTGTGCCCATTCAAACAAGCAATAAAAGTTTTATTTAATTTTTTACTTTTTATTGAAATATTTTCTTCATATGATTTTTTTAATTGGTTATATGAAATTTGAATGAGTCTCATTCTTATTACATATGATCACATGGTAGTATTTTAATAATTTGATAATTATACATATATGACTTGCTTGAAAATATTTGAACCTAAGTTTATTCTATAAATATCAAAGAATTTGACCATTGAAAATTTTGAAGAAATTGATTGGTTGAGCTCTCTTTATATGAAATTATATAAAATATTTTCATTAAATAAAATAAATATTTTATTAAAATTATTATATTATAATATTACGTCTCATCGTAACAACTATGTAAACAAAATTATTTAACTCCTAAAAATATTTCTCTACTTATGATTTTCTTATCTTATTATGATACTTGGACAAATAAAACTCTATAGACTCTTTACTTTTTTTGATACATAGAGGAATTGGCAACTACCTTTCCTTTTTGAAAAACTGGTCATAGGGTCAAGTCGCATTGCCTTCAATCGTAGCATCAAATCATGGTGCTACCACTATAACCCCTACCTCACCTTGGTAAACATGGCCCGGAGTGAGGGAAACCCTCGGTGGCTCAGGGTTGGTACCGTCATCATCAAGTTAGCGCACACTCAATGGACTCTAGTCAGACTACTACCTTTACCCTAGATTGGGCATACCCATGAGGTTTGAACCTAGGTCTCCTCTACCTAACATAATAGTGCACAACTTCTTACCAATCCACCTAGCCAAATAACATAGACTCTTTCCTTTTTAATAAGTTATATGTGACTTCTATTGGGTGCCATTCCCATAAAATTACTAAAATATTATATTTGTTGTTACATGGATTAACTTTTTATTCCAAATATTTTTAATTTTTTCTATCAAATATGTTCTTTAACTTGTTTGAAGTGCTATGTTCTTTAACTTGACATCATTTTGATTAAGAGATAAAATCTCACTTGATTGGTTGCCTTATAACATTTGAATTTCACCAAGATGAAGAATACCATGATTGGTTAAATTATCTGCTACCCAATTTTCTTTTCTATAAATATACCCACATTCCTAAGATGGTGGATATCAACAACAAAATTAATTTTTATCCAATCTCCACATCTTTTTTTGTTGATAGCATTAACAATAATTTATGAATCCCCTCAAATGAAATATCTTTCTATCCTTTTTCTATTGCAATTTTAATCCCTATAAGAAGTGTCCTAGCCTATGCATAGTTAATAATTTATGAATCCCCTCAAATAAAATATATTTCTATCCTTTTTATATTGCAATTTTAATCCCTATAAGAAGTGTCCTAGCCTATGCATAGTTATTAGTTGAAGTTCCAAATGATTATGAGTAAGTGGAGAGAATTTTGCCTTCATTATCTCAAAAAACACTACCCTTTTCTTGGATTTCCTTTAAAAGCACCATGAAAATTAATTTTGACAAACCTAATTTTTGGATATTTTTATTTTACACTAGATCAAAGTAGATCCTTTGTTTTAATGCCATTATAGCAAACGACTCTTCCATGTATGTTCAAATCCTATAACCAAGTTGTTACCACCTCTTTTTCTGCACTTGAAACTTCCCATGATGAGTAGCATATCTATAAGCATTCTACAATAAAGATAATAACACAGTTCCAAACTTGAGCATTGAGATTTATTTATAAAATTCTATTATTCCTTTCAAGCCATAAATTCTTACAGATAATGGAAGGCTAATTCTCCATAGAATACTTAATGCTTTACCTTTGAAATAATTAATCTGACATTTCATCAACTCTTTTAATGTTGATAGAGCTATCTAATATATTTTTATATTTTAAAAAAGTAATCCCAAATGGTGTGAGCAAAGATATAATGAATAAGTAAATGGTCTAATATTTCTAAATCCTTCTCATACAAGGCACATCTGAAAGGTCCATGATATCCTCTTCTTTGTAGACTCCTGTTTTTTTTGAAAAATTTGAAAAAACTTGTATTAAAACAAAGAACAATTACAATTTGGGAAGAGACACTTCCCAACAGAAATCAGAGAGAACACATGCTTACAATAGTAAAAGAAGATTTGCAATGGAGCCAAATCTCTTGAACCATTAACTAGCTAACAGGGGGATCGGCATGATCAGTTGATGCAACTAGTCGCGATATCGCGACCCTCTTTCCTTCTTCTCCTTTGGCCGCGAAAATGCAACATGTCGCGATATCGCGACACTTTTCTCCTTTGGCCGCGAAAATGCAACATGTCGCGATATCGCGACACTTTTCTCCTTTGGCCGCGAAAATGCAACATGTCGCGATATCGCGACACTTTTCTCCTTTGGCCACGAAAATGCAACATGTCGCGATATCGCGACACTTTTCTCCTTTGGCCGTGAAAATGCAACATGTCGCGATATCGCGACACTTTTCTCCTTTGTCCACGAAAATGCAACATGTCGCGATATCGCGACACTTTTTCTTCCTTTGGCCGCGACGAAGCAACATGTCACGAAATCGTGACACTTTTTCTCCCTTGGTCGTGATGATGCAACATGTCGCGATATCGCGACACTTTTTCTCCTTTGGCCGAAGCAACATGTCACGAAATCGTGACACTTTTTCTCCTTTGGCCGCGACGATGCAACATGTCACGATATCGTGACACTTTTTCTCCTTTGGTCGTGACGATGCAACATGTCACGATATCGTGACACTTTTTCTCCTTTGGCCGCGACGATGCAACATGTCACGAAATCGTGACACCTTTCCTCACTTGGCCGCGATGAGGCAACATGTCACGAAATCATGACAACTTTTCAACCTTGGCCGCGACGAAGCAACATGTCACGAAATCGTGACACCTTTCCACCCTTGGCCGCGACGAAGCAACATGTCACGAAATCGTGACACTTTTTCTCTTTTGACCGCGATGAAGCAACATGTCGCGAAATCGTGACACCTTACCACCCTTGGCCGTGACGAAGCAACATGTCATGAAATCATGACACCTTTCCACCCTTGGCCGTGACGAAGCAACATGTCACGAAATCGTGACACCTTTCCACCCTTGGCCGCGATGAAGCAACATGTCACGAAATCATGACAACTTTCCTCCCTTGGCCGCGACGAAGCAACAAGTCATGAAATCGTGACACCTTTCCACCCTTGGCCGCGATGAAGCAACATGTCATGAAATCATGACAACTTTCCTCCCTTGGCCACGATGGAGCAACATGTCATGATATCATGACAACTTTCCTCCAGAGACCGCGACGGTGCAACATGTCGCGATATCGTGACAACTTTCCTCCAGTGACCGCGATGATGCAACATGTCACGATATCGCGACAACTTTCCTCCAATGACCGCGACGATGCAACATGTCATGATATCATGACAACTTTCCTCTCAATGACCGCGATGGCGCAACATGTCACGATATCATGACAACATTCCTCCAGTGGCCGCGATGGCGCAACATGTCACGATATCGCGACAACTTTCCTCCCTTTGCTTTTTCTTTGATCATTGGCTCAAGGACCTTTCAAGACCCTGCCTAATCACCTCATCCTCAATATCCATGTCACTGTGCAACTGAACTCCAACCTCCTTTTCCGCACCCATCTTAGCCAGAAAGTCAGCCGCTTTGTTCAAATCTCTACTCGCATAAACTGGGATCACGTCCTCCAATTCCTTCCATAATTCCTTAATTTGGGTAACAAGAGCCCTCAACCTCCAAGCTTTCAGATCAAAGTTCCTCATGCAGTCTAGAGCTCCAACCATTATTTGCGAGTCTGATTCAAGAATAATCCTACGGTGGCCATGTTTCACTGCCCAAATAGAAGCAGACTTGATGGCAATGGCTTCGGCTTCATTGTTAGTGGTTCTTCCTAGGCCTTGCAATTCCCAATAGAGCATAGTCCCAGCATGGTTCCGGCACACCACTCCAATTTTGGCTCTACCCGGATTGCCTTTTGCAGCTCCATCAGTATTGATTTTAATCCAACCTTCAGGGGGAGGTTTCCAACAATTTTTGTCCTATCCCTCTTGCAGTTCAACGCGTTCTTCCATAGCTCCAATGTCAATTTGAGCTTCCTCCTCAGCATGAACAGCCACAGTTTCGGTAACCTTGCTCCAAATGGTCTGCCAAACCCCGTCTAGAGCAGTAAAAGTTTCTCTAAAAATTTTGGCATTTCTTTCCAGCCATACTTGCCACTAGATAAAGCTTAAACCGAGCTCCCAGCCAATACGAAGAGCTTTAGATTTGAATCTACCTTTCTGCCATTTTTCCTAGATATTCATCCGGTTCAGGTCATCACTTACTTGAATTTTAAAGTATGCAAACCAACGCAGCCAAATCTGTCGGGTGAAAGGGCAACCAAACAACAAATGGTCAGCAGTTTCCTCGCTCTTGTAGCATAGTACACATTGAGAAGGGCCGATGATACCTTTTGATCCGAGATTATCAAAAGTGAGGATTCCATTGTGCATGCACTGCCAGGAAAAAAGTTAACTTTCGGCCAGCCTTTAGAGTGCCAGATTTTCCTCCAGTCCTCAACCTGAAAAGTATGAGGGGGGGGCTCTGGGAGAATGTTGTCATATCCATCCTTTACTGTATAGATGCCAAGACTCCCAAAGCCCCAAGCTAATTCATCCTCCACGTCTCCCCCTGTAAGAAATATTTCTATCAAAATTTTAGTCATGATGGGAGTCAAATCCGGAGGGATTGAAATGGGCCACTCATCCAACTTCTTGAACTGCTTAAACTTACACTCCCCAGCTGAGTAGTTGTGAAATAACTTTCAATACGGATCCATCCCTTGGCTTCAATGGCTGCTTTTATTGGCTGTAATTCTAGAAATTCAGCAATGATGGGTGGGAACTGATCCCAAGAATCTATCCAAAAATGAGCCTTCTCCCCTCTTCCCACTTTCCAAAATAAGCGGTCTTTAACAACCTGAGACCCTAACTTGAGAGCCTGCCAAACTAGGGACCCAGTACCATCCAAGGGGATGCGAGCTACATCATTTGGGTTGGCCTGTCCAAAGTATTTGCTAGTTAGGATTCTACTGAAAAGGGAGGTGGGTTGGGAGATCCATCTCCAGTACAACTTTCCAGCCAAAGCTTTATTATTCAGCTTAGATTTTCTCAAACCCAGACCTCCTTTAACCTTGGGCTGGGTAACTTTGTCCCAGCCCACTAAGGCCCACTTTCTCTCTCCCTTTGCTCCTTCCCATAAAAACTTTCTAGCCATCCTGTCCAACTCTTTCCATATTGTAATCGGGGCAGCCAGGATAGAGAATTTGTAAATTGGCATGGCTTGAATGACTCGATTGTAAGAACGTTAATCTGCCACCATAACTTAACCACTTGTGAGACCAATGATTAATTCTGTCCTTGATACACTCCAACAGATTCCTCCATGTGTCTAATTTTAGCTTCTTAAAGTGCAAGGGGACCCCCAAGTAAACCACTGGGAGAGAAGTCCTTGTGAATCCCAAGATTTCTAAAATTCTGTTCTGAAGCCTTTGCTCCAGATTAAAAAAACCACTTTGGATTTCTTGTCATTAATGACCTATTGAGTAGCCCTGAGATAGACATTAAGAGTATCCCTAATCATTCTTGCTTCCCTGAAGCTGGCCACTCCCACCAAACCAGTGTCATCCACAAACTGCAGGTGCGTTAAAACTTCGTCACCCACCCTGATACCCAATAATCTACCTTGTTGTCTTCTCCTCAAGAAAAGTCTGCCAAGACCTTCAGCCAAAATGAGAAAAAGATAAGGAGAACATGGATCCCCTTGGCGCAGTCCCCGAGTAGCTCCAAAAGGTTGCGAAGGAAGGCCCTTGATTAGCACAGAGTAAGTCGGGGTAGAGACACAACTCATGACCCACTCTATCCAGTCCTGAGAGAAACCAAAGGCTGCCATCATTTTAGCCAAGAAACTCCATTCAACCCTGTCATAAGCCTTTGACATGTCCAGTTTTATGAACATCCCTTTATTACCGAAAGTGTGCATTGAATGGATTGCTTCCTGGGCCACAACCACCCCATCCGGAATCTGTCGTCCCTCAACAAAACCCCCTTGCTCAGAGGAGACAATGTTGTGAAGAAGAGGTTTTAGGCGCTCAACCATTACCTTTGTGATTATTTTGTACAACACATTACATAAGGCAATAGGCCTATAATCTGAAATATGAACCCCCTCCTCCCCTTTTGGAATTAAGGTAATGAAAGTGTGGTTTATAGCTTTAAGCATTCTCTTATTTTCTCTGGACTCTTCTACAACAACCATTACATCTTCCTCTAAGTAGTCCCGAAAGCCTGAAAAAACTCAATTGGGAAGCCGTCTGGACCTGGAGTTTTACCAGTGCTCATTCCAAAGACCACAGTTTTCAATTCATCTCTATCAATGGGTTTGAGGAGGGCCTGATTTTCATCCTCAGAAATAACAATAGGTATGACAGAAATAACTTCATTTTGGGCCTCTACATCTTGTACCACACTTTCCTTAAAAAGCTTAGAAAAATAATCCATAGCATGGGAATGCATACCAGGAAGTGTATCAAAGGAATGACCGTTCTCATCTTGAAGGGCCTCCATCTTGTTCATCTGTCTTCGAGCACAAGCAGTCCGATGAAAGAATTTTGTATTTTTGTCCCCTTCTAATAACCAGGTGGTTCTTGCTCTCTGCTTCCAATAGGTCTCCTCCTGGTTGTCAATGTCCTCAACCGCTGTACGCAGGGCATCATCCTCAGCTTTGAGCTGGTCTGTAATTACTCCTTCTCTGAACTATTTTTGGACCTCATCCCATCTGGCCACCAAAGGAGCTCTTTGGGCCTGGAAGTCTATTTTATTAGCACGCCTCCAATACTTCAACTGAGTTTTGACATATTGTAGTTGTTTGTGGATTCTGAACATTGCTCTCCCATAAGCTGGGCGGCCTTCTTCCCACCACTGTGGAATTTTCTCCCGAAGTTCTTCTTTTTGAAGCCAAAAATTCTCAAATCTGAAAGGTTTGTGATGTTGCCCCATCCTAGTCCCGCCTTCCAACAGAATGGGACAGTGATCTGAAACTGGGCCTTCTAAAATCTGAAAATTTATATTCCATTTTACAAACGCCTCCTCTGAAACCAGAAAATGATCTAGCTTAACCTTCCTGCTATGTGGCTCCCGCCTTTTATTAGTCCAAGTGTAGTTAATGCCAGGACATTTAATGTCCACTAAGTGCAAAGCCTGGACTTGGGCAATCATGAAACGGTCCCCTGAGTCCAAAAATGGTGTTCCCCCTTCCTGATCTCTAGAAGATAATTTAGCGTTAAAGTCCCCCGCTATAATCCAGTCTAGATCTTCCCTTGAGGTTCGCATGTTATGCACAACCTTCCACTGCCGCCTCTGACCATCTAGGTTTTGAGACCCATAAAAGTTTGTGATTAGAACGTGTTCCGCAGTGACATTATTCCTAAAAAGAGAAGTGAGAACACCCCTCCAGGCAAGATGTTCTATTGCAGACCATTCAAGAGAGTTCCACAGAGTAACAATCCCCCTGAGGCACCTTGGGCAGCCACATCCATATGACCAACACCCCTCCAAATTTTGTTGACTATTTTGGACATAAGATCTAATGACATCTTAGTCTCCTGTAAAAGCAAAAAATTAGTATTACGATTCTCTAAAAGTCTTCGAACAGCAGATTGATGGGTTCTGCTGTTTAAACCCCTCACATTCCATGATTGTATAATCATTGGTTACCCTGGGAGCAATAAGAGTCTATTGGCCTCACCGATCCTCCCGTGATCAGTTTGTCTCCTTGGACTGCTAGCAACTCCTTATTGGATCTTCTACCTACTCCCTGAGAATTGCTATTTTTTGATCTTTTTTCTACCTGGGTTATCCCCAAAGTTGGCCTTTCCCTGTTCTTCTCTGCTATTCCCATGCTGACATCCTGAGATACTGTCTCGCTCCCGGTTATGCACTACTAAAGCCCCCGAACACACTGGATGTGATACCTCACAGAGTTCAACTACTCGTTGTATGACGGGAGGAGATGAGAGGGGGAGTTGCACGGGAATATTAGAATTTTCCTTATTACCCTCCATGCCCTCCATAAATTGTTCCTCTTCGTCAACCAAGTGACTTAAATATCTCATACCTATTGGCAGGTCCGAGATGGGATTGCTCCTTTCCCTCTTTTTTCTTTGTCCGTATTTTTCTTCTGGGCTGTTCAAAACCCTCTCTCTCGAGCTTCCTGGCCCCGAACGGTGCTATTAGAATCTTTATTAAGTGTTGCCTTATCCTCTTTAGGCAGGTTTGGCATTCCTAAAGGGGCCTCCATTTTAGCATTCATATTATTAGGGCAGAAATGGGCCAAATGTCCATGTTTGTGACAAACCCTACATCTAAAGGGTAGGGCCTCATAGTCCAGTTGTTGAATCCAGGAGAGACCTGCCAATTCAATTTCCATCTCTGTCGACAAAGGTTGGCTGAGATCCATCTCCACACATATTCTTGCATACACCGCCATGCTCCCTTCAATTGTGTCTCTGGCAACACCCAGATGTCTTCCAATAGAATTGCCAATCCTTGCCAACACCTGCTCACTCCAGAATTCCATTGGAAGAGCATATAGTCGGATCCATACTGGGACAGCAGTAGGTTCAACTCGGGGATCGAATCCCACTCTCCATGGTTGAACAAATAGCCCTGTCGGGCCATGATTTTTCTTCTCTGACTCGAAAGCCCTATTTCTATCGGCCAAAGATGAAAAGCTAACAATAAAATATCCATTGCTAATAAACCACAATGAATACTCACCGTGAGGCTCCCAGTTTTGGCGGATCCAAGAGTGCAAAAAATTCAGGGAAGGACGTATACCCATGAACTTGCAGATTAAATCGTGATTAGCTCTGTAAATGACTGATTCTTCAACCATACTTGGCTCGATGACAATTTTTGGCCTGGTTTCGGCCTACGGCAAACATCCATTCACACGATGTGCTGTCGACCTATTCCCAGCAGCCGTGAAGAGCATTTTATATGCCATTTTTTGAGCTTCGTCGTTCTTTGGAGGAGATTTTTCTTTAAACAAATCTGCGTATGAGCTGCTACTCCCTGGAAAAGGAGCCGGAGAAGTCCCCATTGGACCCTCCTGGGGCACCAATCTAGCCTTCAGATCCACCGTACCCCGAAAGCACTTCTGCAATCCAACTGATGCCCTAGATTTTTCGAAGTTCCAAAAACCCTAGTTCA
>JAQPPZ010003611.1:0-66508 GCA_028583015.1 Wollemia nobilis
GTCCGATGCAGGAGCATCCGGAGGTGGAAAAGCAATCTTGCATCACCCAAAAATATTTTTTTCTTTAAGTGCCAAAGGTGTCGCGATATCGCGACACCTTTTTGAGAAAGGGCGCCAAAGGGTCAAACTGTCGCGATATCGCGACGCTTTTTGAGAAAAGGGGCCAAGGCACAAAATGGTCACGAAATCGTGACATTTTCAAAGCAAAGAAGCCAAGGCGCAAAATGGTCACGAAATCGCGACATTTTCAAAGCAAAGAAGCCAAGGCGCAAAATGGTCACGAAATCGTGACATTTTCAAAGCAAGGAGCCAAGGCGCAAAATGGTCACGAAATCGTGACACTTTCGAAGCAAGGCTCAAGGCGCAAAGTGGTCACGAAATCGTGACACTTTCGGAGCAAAGGCTCTAAGGCGCAAAGTGGTCACGAAATCGTGACACTTTCGGAGGCAAAGGCTCTAAGGCGCAAAGTGGTCGCGAAATCGTGACACTTTCGGAGCAAAGGCTCTAAGGCGCAAAGTGGTCACGAAATCGTGACACTTTCGGAGCAAAGGCTCAAAGGCGCAAAGTGGTCACGAAATCGTGACACTTTCGAAGCAAAGGCTCAAAGGCGCAAAGTGGTCACAAAATCATGACACTTTCGGAGCAAAGGCTCAAAGGCGCAAAGTGGTCACGAAATCGTGACACTTTCGGAGCAAGGTGACAAGGTGCAAAGTGGTCACGAAATCGTGACACTTTTGGAGCAAAGGCACCAAGGGGCAAAATGGTCACGAAATCGTGACATGTCGCGGTTTCGCGGCCCGAAGGAGAAAATAGAGGCCGAACGCCAAAACGTCGCGATATCGCGACCGAAGAGGAGAGAGGGCGTAAGGAAGCAAACACGTCGCGATATCGCGACAAAACGCTCACGACTCCAGACCAACCGATGATTGCAGAGGCCATTGCAGAAGGGCACGTGGCATCAAATTACAGGTGGCCATAGAGCACTAGGCGGTTACAGAGGCCATTGCAGAAGGGCACGTGGTAGCAGATTATAGATGGCTATGGCGCATTCCTATGAATGATGACTCGACGGGTGGATGGACAGGCGGCTGTAGGGCACTCCGCCATCCCATGCCATGATGATGGAAGATACCTGGCCACAACATGCAGGCGACGACAGAACACTCGTGCGGGCGGTTACAGGGAATCCCGCATTCTGTGTAATGATGTCCGAAGGGGGTCGGGTCTGTTATAAAAGGAATGCATACATTGTAAAAGGGGTTCTTGGCCATTTTGAATATAACTGCTGTATTTCCGAATTTGAAACCTCTGTTAATGAAATTTGCGTGAATTTTTTTGTGTTATCTTAGTTCTGCTTCAAGTGGTATCAGAGCCAGAAGGTTCTGAGTGCGCAAACCGATCGTCGATAGTGAGGCAGTTTGCGCCAGGATTGTGGTTGTGGGTTGTGAGGAAGCGAGCAGGATGCCTCCGCGTAGGAACCATGGTGGTGTGAGGAATAGGGGAGCAGAGGTCGATCTTAGAGCCTTGCAGAGGCAAGTTGAAGCCCTGCAGGAGGAAATCAGAAGAGGAGTTGAGCCAAGAAGGGAGGAACCTAGTGAAGATGAAGTTTGGGAAGAAGAGGGTCCATCCGATGAGGAAGAAGCATTGGATCCAAGCAGAGGCTAGGCTGTATAGGGCCATATCCCAGATCGGGAAGAAGCCGAAGTTCGATGTCTCCACTTATTCTGGGAATCTCAATCCCGAAGAGTTGATAGATTGGATCAACGACATGGAGGAATATTTCGAGTATGAAGAGATCTCAGATCCAAATCGGATCAGGTTCGCAAAAACAAAGTTGAAGGGACATGCTAGCATCTGGTGGAAAGGAGTGCAGCTGGAAAGGAACAGGAGGGGAAAGGAAAAGATCACCAGGTGGGATAGGATGGTGGAGAAATTGAAGAGGCAATTCATCCCCATGGATTATGAGTTGGATCTGTTGAGAAAGATGCAGAGTCTTAGACAGGCAAGTAAATCGTCAAGGAGTATACGGAGGAGTTCTATCAGATCTCGATTAGAACCGGCCATTCTGAGGCGAATAAGGAGAAAGTCGCATGATACATCAATGGATTGAGAACCAAGCATTCAAGAAGAGCTGAGTCCGGTTAGGATGAGCACGGTTGAGGATGCATACCAGCTTGCATTAAAAGTGGAGGAGAAACCGAATAGGAGATTTGATGGTAAGCAGAGAGGAAAGGATCGGGGTGGAAGAGCCGGTGGAAGGACCAATGGAGGAAGATACAGAGATTTGGAGGAAGACCGGTGAAGCAAGCAATAGCCAGAAACAGAAAGAAGAGAAGGAGGAGAATAACCAACGCCCACGCAATCAGAACAACAACTACCCGAGGGGAAGAGGTAGGCCTGGGCGAGGGTTTGGAAGAGGTGTCTTTCGAGGAACCTGCTTCAACTACGGAGAAGAAGGACATCGGGCATACAACTGCCCGCAACATCAAGAAAGGCCAAATCGAAGACCTGAGGGTCAGGCCCGAGCCGCCTGTAGCAGACGAAGGTGTAGAATCTGAGCACTCTGAGGAGGCAGAAAGAGGAGAAGCGATGATCATCAGAAGAGTCTTGTTGAATGAAGAAAAGAAGGCAGACCAGAGGAACAACCTATTTTGAACAAGATGCAAGTGCGCAGGCAAGGTCTGTAACATCATCATCGATAATGGAAGCACTGACAACTTGGTCTCTGAGGAGATGGTTGCCAAGTTGCAGCTGGAGAGAAGAAAACACCCGCACCCTTATCGGATTGCATGGTTACAAAAGGACCATCGGGTGCTGGTCAGTGAGCAATGCCTGGTGAAGTTCAACATTGGAACTTACCGAGATGAGGTCTTATGTGACATCTTGCCTATGGATGCATGTCACCTGTTGCTTGGGAGACCATGGCAGTTTGATCGAAGTGTTGTACATGATGGTCGAGCCAATACATATTCCTTGTCAAAAAATGGAGTTCGACATAAGTTGAAACCCCTGAAGGAGGCGGATGAGAAGGTATGCAAGCAAGTGCACGAGTCTGTCTAGTTGATGGAAGAAGATTTTTAGATGGCCTGAAGCCAGATCATATGTGCTATGCAATAATCCCTAGGGTTAGGGAAGAAGAATGCAAGGAAACTCCAATGGAAGTCATGGGACTCGTTAGAGGAGTTTCCAGATATCATTTCTGATAATGTTCCCGAAGGTTTACCACTCGTTAGGAAGATCAGCCACCACATAGATTTGGTGCCTGGATCGAGCTTGCCGAATAAGGCCGCACACAGAATGACGCCTGTAGAAACCGAGGAGTTAAACCGACAGGTTCAAGATCTGCTAAAGAAGGGGTTGATTAGGGAGAGTCTTAGTCCATGTGCAGTACCTGCAGTACTAGCACCCAAGAAGGATGGGGAGTGGAGAATGTGCACAGACTCTCGGGCAATTAACAAGATCACTATCAAATACAGATTCCCATTGCCCAGGATGGATGATATCATGGACTGCTTGAGTGGAGCTGAGTACTTCACGAAGATTGACCTGAAAAGTGGTTACCATCAGATCCGCATTAGAGAAGGGGATGAGTGGAAGACAACCTTTAAAACCAGAGAGGGGTCGTATGAGTGGTTGGTCATGCCATTTGGGCTAACCAATGCACCGAGTACCTTCATGCGGTTAATGAATGAAGTCCTGAAGGAATTTCTAGGCAAATTTGTTATTGTCTACTTGGATGATATCCTGATTTTTAGCAGAACCCTGGAGGAGCACCTGATGCACATCAGGAGGGTTTTTGAGAAACTATGGGAGGAGCAACTTACTGATCAATCTGAAGAAGTGTAACTTCGTGAAGAGGGAGCTAGTATACCTGGGATTTGTTATCTCAACAGATGGTCTCAAAATGGACCTCGAGAAGGGGAGGGCTATCATAGAATGGCCTGCTCCAAGAAGCGTGACTAAGGTGAGATCATTTCACGGTCCAGCCGCTTCTACAGAAAGTTCATTAGAAACTTCAAGCAAGATTTGCGCATCCCTTACGGAGACAATGAGGGGGAACAAGAAGGAATTCAAGTGGACAACTGGAGCAGACAAAAGCTTTGCTATGCTCAAGAAGAAGGTCACAGAGCAACCTGTCTTAGCACTTCCGAGATTTTAACAAGGTGTTTAGGTAGACTGTGATGCGAGTGGTAGTGCCATAGGGGCCGTATTGAGCCAAGAGGGTAAGCCTGTTGCTTATTTTAGTGAGAAGCTCAATGATGCCAGGAAGAAGTATTCGGTATATGATCAGGAGTTCTATGCCATAGTTCAGGCTCTGAAGAAATGGAGGCATTATTTGTTGCCAAAGGAGTTTGTTCTTTATACTGATCATCAGGCACTGCAGTATATTAACAGTCAAGGGAAATTAAATCAGAGGCACCTAAAATGGGTGGAGTTCCTGCAGAGCTACACCTTTGTGCTGAAGCACCGGAGTGGGAGGTCCAATAGAGTTGCAGATGCCTTGAGTAGGAGGCAATGTTTATTGATGGAGATGAAGGTGGAGGTTGTAGGGTTTGCTGAGCTCAAGGGTTTATACCCTGTAGACCCCGACTTCGTAGAAGCTTGGAAAGCCTGCACTGCGCCTGTTACATTGGACAGGACTAAGTGGTTGAATTTTTTGATTCAAGATGGAATGTTGTTCGGGGGGAACCAATTATGCATTTCGAGGAGCTCAATGAGGGAGAATCTCATCAAGGAAAAGCACAGTGGAGGTTTAGCTGGACACTTTGGTCGAGACAAGACCATCTCACTTGTTAGTGAAAACTACTATTGGCCGCAATTGCAACAAGATGTGGCAAAATTCGTGCAAAGTTGTAGGATATGCCAGATGGCAAAAGGTGTGAGGCAGCCTACCGGTTTATATCAACCACTACCTATACCTGAAAGGCCATGGGAGGATATTAGCATGGATTTTATTCTTGGTTTACCCAGGACGCAGAGGGGACACGACTCCATATTTGTGGTAGTGGACAGAGTTTTCAAAAATGGCTCATTTTATTCCCTGCCAGAAGACTAGCGATGCGGTCCATGTGGCTGGTTTATTCTTCAAGGAAGTGGTACGCCTTCATGGGCTGCCAAGGAGCATTGTGTCGGACAGGGATACCAAGTTTGTAGGGTATTTCTGGAGAACCCTGTGGAAGAAACTGAAGACGGATTTAAAATTTAGTTCTGCATACCACCCCCAAACAGATGGCCAAACAGAGGTGGTAAATAGGAGCTTGGGCAATCTACTGAGATGCTTGGTCGGAGACAAGCCCAAGGGATGGGATTTAGTTCTGCCGTAGGCAGAATTCGCTTACAACAACTCTATCAATAGAAGTACCAATAAATCACCATTCCAGATAATCTATGGGAGCAGCCCAAGAAATGCTTCGGAGTTGAGAAGGATGGATACAAGAGAAAAATGCAAGCTGAGGTGAAGACTTTGTCGAACACCCGAAGGGAGTGCATGAGGAGGTGACAAGGCACATTGCTAAGATGAATACTCAGGATAAAGCCAGGGCAGACCGAAGCGCCGGGCTAAGGAGTTTGAAGTAGGAGATTCCGTCATGGTCCATCTAAGAAAAGAGAGGTTTCCCGCCAAGACCTATAACAAGTTGAAGATGAAGAAATTTGGGCCATGCAGGATCATTGGGAAACGGGATTCGGGTAATGCATATGAGGTGGAGTTGCCGAGTGAACTTAACATCTCACCGATTTTTAACATTTCAGATTTGGTCGAGTTTCATGAAGGAGATAGCAGTGCAACACCAAGCCCGGATTTGTGGAGCATTCCCGCGGTTACTCCAGTCGCAGATGAGATAGAAGAAGTCCTTGATACGCGTGAGGGCCGAAGTACTCGAAACAGGTGTTATTCTGAGTATTTGATCAAGTGGAAGGGCAGGCCCATAGAAGATGCGACTTGGTTGTCGAAGGCAGAGGTTGACCGCTCGGGTCTACCTCGGAAGCATCAGAAGTGAAGGTCACTTCTCAATTCACCCGGGTGTCTGATGCAGGAGCATCCGGAGGTGGAAAAGCAATCTTGCATCACCCAAAAATATTTTTTTCTTTAAGTGCCAAAGCTGTCGCGATATCGCGACACCTTTTTGAGAAAGGGCGCCAAAGGGTCAAACTGTCGCGATATCGCGACGCTTTTTGAGAAAAGGGGCCAAGGCGCAAAATGGTCACGAAATCATGACATTTTCAAAGCAAAGAAGCCAAGGCACAAAATGGTCACGAAATCATGACATTTTCAAAGCAAAGAAGCCAAGGCGCAAAATGGTCACGAAATCGTGACATTTTCAAAGCAAAGAGCCAAGGCGCAAAATGGTCATGAAATCATGACATTTTCGAAGCAAAGGAGCCAAGGCGCAAAATGGTCACGAAATCGTGACACTTTCGGAAGCAAAGGCTCAAGGCGCAAAGTGGTCACGAAATCGTGACACTTTCGAAGCAAAGGCTCAAGGCGCAAAGTGGTCACGAAATCGTGACACTTTCGAAGCAAAGGCTCAAAGGCGCAAAGTGGTCACGAAATCGTGACACTTTCGGAGCAAAGGCTCAAAGGCACAAAGTGGTCACGAAATCGTGACACTTTCGGAGCAAAGGCTCAAAGGCGCAAAGTGGTCACGAAATCGTGACACTTTCGAAGCAAGGCTCAAAGGCGCAAAGTGGTCATGAAATCGTGACACTTTCGGAGCAAGGCTCAAAGGCACAAAGTGGTCACGAAATCGTGACACTTTCGAAAGCAAGGTGACAGGGTGCAAAGTGGTCGCGAAATCGTGACACTTTTGGGGCAAAGGCACCAAGGGGTAAAATGGTCGCGAAATCGCGACATGTCGCGGTTTCGCGGCCCGAAGGAGAAAATAGAGGCCGAACGCCAAAACGTCGCGATATCGCGACCGAAGAGGAGAGAGGGCGTAAGGAAGCAAACACGTCGCGATATCGCGACAAAACGCTCACGACTCCAGACCAGCCGACGATTGCAGAGGCCATTGCAGAAGGGCACGTGGCATCAAATTATAGGTGGCCATAGAGCACTAGGCGGTTACAGAGGCCATTGTAGAAGGGCACGTGGTAGCAGATTACAGATGGCTATGGCGCATTCCTATGAATGATGACTCGACGGGTGGATGGACAGGCGGCTGCAGGGCACTCCGCCATCCCATGCCATGATGATGGAAGATACCTGGCCACAACATGCATGCGGTGACGTAACACTCGTGCGGGCGGTTACAGGGAATCCCGCATTCTGTGTAATGATGTCCGAAGGGGGTCGGGTCTGTTATAAAAGGAATGCATACATTGTAAAAGGGGTTCTTGGCCATTTTGAATATAACTGCTGTATTTCCGAATTTGAAACCTCTGTTAATGAAATTTGTGTGAATTTTTCTGTGTGTTATCTTAGTTCTGCTTCAAACACCTTCCAAAAATAGCAACAATAGAACCTAGAAAATGCAAAAACCAAAAACATTCACTGGAACAAATTTCAGATTCTATAATGGCGAATCAACTATAACAAGTAATAGATCCAAATTCTAAATCACCAACAAATCCTAGCCACTCAAAAAGAGTGAAGTCTCATAGCCGGGTAAAGTCCCATATATGCATCAATGGTGACTTGTATAAGTATAAATGATGATCGCATATAGTACATAATTCATCTATTTATACACAAACAACTAACCCCCTAACCCTAATGCTCAAGAGCATACTTACCCTAACCTAGGACCTAAGCTAACAATGATAAAGATAGCTAAGTAGCTAATTGGAGTCATTACACGTTTGCCTACAACTTCTAACTCCATGGCGAACAAAAAGTAAAAGTTGCCTCAAAAACAAATAATAATAGTCTCATGCCCTTGGACAATTGCTCAAGTCATCCATTATACCTAGTCTTTACATTATTGTCTTTGGTAAGTAAAAAAAAAAAACAATTTTCATATCACCTTGCGTTGGGCTATGGCAAATACTTTTTTAATATAGTGCTGCGACTCAAATAAATAACAAGAAATTTTTAGTGACTCAAATTACCTACATTTAACATATTCTGAGTTGTTGATTTGTATCTCCACTATTATGGAAATCACTTATTCCACAGCATATAAGTTTTAATTTACAATAATCTTTTGCTCAAGTTATGGTGCTTAATATTCAACAAAGGTGCAAATTTAGAGATGATTTTCATGTTTTTGCTTAGATACTGCTATTGCAAAATAAAATCCCTCAAAATCATCATTGAAAATGATGAACCCACCAATTTAGTTGGCAAAGTTAAATTTGTTCCAGATTTGGAAAGCTACAAATTTTGTGCCCATTAGGGCAGAGGGCCAGGTGCTTTCTTATATCATACAAGAATAGAATTTCATGTAATCTTATTGTTAATTTGAAAATTCTTTTTTTTGAACAATGTGGTAATATATTGATACATTTTTGTATTTAAAAAGAAAAGGTTACTGCACAATATCCAGCTGACCAGTTTGAGAAAAACTCTCCTCTGACAAATTTTTCAGTGAACGTAAGTATTTATACTAATATAAAAGGGAATAATTTTACAAAATTGCAAAAACTCATTCTGCCATCAAATGGACTTACTAGAGTTCATATTCCATTACCGTTATAATATATATCAAATAGTTATCATTGCACAATTGAATAAATTGCTCTGCTCCAACTCCTGACAGTTATTTTCCCTTACTTTCAAATGCACTTTCTTTGTACTTTCTTAAGATCATTTGTACCTCCTTGTAAAAGCTATTTCTGAAGTATTCTATAGAATACAGCATCCATGTTTTACGCATTCTCATTTTTTGTTTTGTTGAGGTAGAAGACACCTTCCAGAAAATCTTTTATCGAGGTAATCATATGCAACTCTTACCTAATTTGATATAGAAGACATAACAAAATCATCTTTTTAATCATGAAGTACTATGGTTCAGCCACTACTGTCACTTCTGCATCTTCACCATTGCTATAAGAAGCAACTTTCTCCTCTCTAGCATTTTCAGAAACCTCTACAAGGCCATGTTTCTCCGCTGATTCGCTAACATAATTCTCTTCATGGTCATGTTTCTCTCTTAAATGGTCTAACAACTTCTCTTTTATTTTCTCTGCCAGTTCATCACGGATGTCAAAAAGTGCTCTGTAAGAAACCTTATGGTTCTATCTCTACCGTTAAATTTTTCGCTATTCAAAATATAAA
Source organism: Wollemia nobilis (assembly GCA_028583015.1). Classification (NCBI taxonomy): domain Eukaryota; kingdom Viridiplantae; phylum Streptophyta; class Pinopsida; order Araucariales; family Araucariaceae; genus Wollemia; species Wollemia nobilis. The sequence continues at coordinate 9,218 of JAQPPZ010003611.1, forward strand.
AGTTCCCTGATTTTGAGATTAATCCATGCTTAGATACAAAATCCAAGATCTCACCTTCAATGGAAATGCCCTTGCCAAACTCAAGCTCAAATTCTACTTTCTTAAAAGGAGGTGCCAGTTTATTCTTCACAATTTTAACTTGAACCTGATTTCCATATGCCTGCCACAATGATTCAAACATTAGCACAAATAAAATAGGAATCTCCATGAAAAGACTGAAAAGAACTACCAAATAAAAAACAAATGTGACATGAAGCAAATTCTTCTCAACTGAAGGACATAAACTGCCAGACACAGTAAATGAATGCAGAAGAGTAGAAGAATTTTTATAACAATTTATAGCAAATAAAATTTATTTTCTTCAGATGAAAAACATGAATTCATGGAGTGGTGGTAAAAATGGTGTCTAAGGCATCATGGAGTGGTGGTAAAAGGGATTAAATTGAGTGCAACCCAAACTTGTATCTCTGCATTGTGATGGACAATCCCGCAACAAGGCAGCCTGTGATGATGCACTTCGTTGCAATACCACAATATTGTATTGTCCCTGTAATATGGGTAGCATCCGTTTCAAACCCATATAACCAATTTAAAAATAAAATCTCTTTTATTATGCCTGGTGACACCAATCTATACTGATCTCATTCTGTTTTCTAATAGATACAGAAGATAATTAGTGAAATATTGAAATTAAATACCAACCTATTATTTCTCCAGCTTAAGAACTATGAAGGCTCACTTTTTCAGACAGTGAAAGAAGAGAATTGGCATTACAAACTTTGAAATCCCTTCAGCAAGGATGATTTCAACAAAAGAAATAGTGCCATTGTAGAATAATGCAAACATACACTGTCAAATGCTATGTTCAAGCATCTTCATTTTCTGAAATAATTTTAGGCAATATATATTTTGCTTGACACTTTTCTGCAAATTAAGGATAAAAGAACTTTTATGTTAAACAGACAGAAAACATAAAATAACATATCCAAGACAATATACTCATATCAAGTAGTGGAGTAATCAATGAAATTGAGTTGGCTCGCCAGGAAAATGAACAGATTCAACTCACTCAGCTAATACTTGGACAAAAAACCAAACTTATGGAATTATACAACCTCTGTGAATCCAACAACAACACTCAACTACTTAAAATAGCCCAAAACACCATGAAAAAGCATCATGGTTTGGAATTTTGCCTATACTTCCTTCCCCCCCACTCCCCGAAACAAAGACTTGGTGAAAAAGACAATCTGGACACTAAAATCACAGGTTCAGTAGATTTCCTAACCAAACTGAATTGGGAGGAACAAAAATAGCTCAAAACCTCTAATATACCTTGTACTTTGAGCATTTAGTAATGACCAAGAGGGAATTTTGTCCAAATTTTCTGTTTCAGGAAAGTTTAGGGCAGTGAGCAATTGTTGGAAATCTTGCACACAAGGACATAAACGAAACTGGATAAATTCAAGGACACTTCTGAGGGATTTTGTCATCTGCTTGTTTTCTAAACACTGCCCTCCCAAAACAAAAACCTAGAAAATATTGAAATGGAGCTACGCAAGGTCTTTCTGCAGAGACTTTTGCAAGGGAGGCTAGAATGCACTTTTCTTGTAGTGAAAAAAGGAGAACTGAGGGATGAACTGATTTAAGTACAATGTTGATTAAAACCAGTCTTAATGAAGCTCCATGTCAAGCATGTCTATTGATTTAAACCATAAAAAGGACACCTGCTTGGAGACCAAGAAACATGAAATAGAAGCTTGGGGGCCAAAACAGGGCAAGTTCCCTGTATTAGTATTAAAACGGTTAAAGATCATCTTTAGCCCCCATGCTAGTGCCAATTTTCTACTTCTACTTGATATTTACAGGCCCCAATTGTTCCTATTTCTTCAAACCCTAAAACCCTTTCTACTAATCTCAGGGTATCCTTCATAACACCAGTTACATAAAATGTACTCAGATGTGCACCCTTCAATGTTGCCAGTTTTGAGCCACCTTACAAATGGATGTTGAGAGCATAGTTACCAGGTTTGTCTGACTGGACCAAGTTCATTCCAGTTCATACTTCCTGGGCAATAGATATGGCAATGGAGGACATTCAATCTACATGTAGGGCCATGGACTTCAAATGCAAGTTTCTGATTTATTTTTGAAAACAGGTGGCAGCATCAATATTGTAACAGGCTAGCAGCTGGCTACTCCCTTAACCAATTACATTGGTTTGTAAGTAATGGCAATGCCAAATACCCCATTTGGACCTTTTGATGCACATTTTTACCATAAGACTTCTACGTGATGACATTTTCATGTAGATATGTTGATGATTGCATACAGGTTTTGCTTATTTTGACACCCTACTCATCCTACAATACTTTTTAGTTAGCAACTTACAAACTTATAAACTATGAAAACTAAATTCGCAAAGACTAATTTAATTTGATAAAATGTTAAAAAATGGAGTATTTGATTCAAGATTGTTTAAATTCATGTTTCCCTTTACCATCTTCAATAAGGCCAATGGCCATTAGCTAATAAGTTTCATAATTTTGTTGAACAGAAAACCAAAAAGGCACATGTGCACGAAAGCAAAAGTAGCTCCCAAAATAGAAAAGCTAAAAAGTACGAAGTTGCCACCTATTTATAGAAAAAGCTAAATCTATCTTTTACTTACATAGTAACAAAAACGAAAAAAAAAAACAAAAAAAAGCAAGGGCATGCTGTATCCTTATTTTACATGCAACAACAAACAGATTTAAAGTTCAACTTCTAAAGCAAAAAGGCGTGGAGCCTCTGAAGCTAGAGACATGGAATATTATGATGCAAGAGCAGCAAATGTAAAAGAACAAGGGATGTATTTAGGGAAAAAGTAAAAGGGAAAAATCTCAATATCATGAAAAGCAAATAATAAACAAGTTTTAAAAATAAAAAATAAAAAAACTTTAAAGTAGCTTTCGTAATAAATGTTATTTAGAAGTCCATGAGGTTTTGGGCAATTGGTCAGGAGTGAGGAGTTTCACACCAAAAACCGAGGTTCCAATCTCATGGGTGAAACTTAACATTTATCAGATGGCATGAGGTCAACTATTTAAATACCTCAACCTTCAAGGAGACCCAGGTTCAAAATTTTGCCAAGCAATGTATGCAGAATTAAGAAAAAAAAACTATGTAGTTGCAATGAAATACTGGTGGGGTCCGTTTTAACCCAATATAACTAATTTAAAAAAAAAAAAAAAAAAGTTAATAAAATCAGCTTTCTAGGAAGAAAATCAGTTCCTTATAAAGCAAAAACCATGTAATATCTCCTATGTAAGAAGGGACTGTGTAATTGTTTGGAGGAGAAGAGATTGCCTTAGAGTGCTCGTTAAGAGTCTTGTTGAATTCATCCCATCATAGTTGATCATGTCTCCCCATTGCATCTTCTTTCATCTTGTGATATAGAATTGCAAGCATATGAGCCAACAATTTGCTGCTGAGTACATCCAGGCTTATGATTGTTCATCTCAAGTGAATTATTTGTACTCAGCCTTTTTCTAGTCACAAAAACTGTTGATTTTATTTCTTTCATACTTGCTAGTTCTGTGCACACAGCATATGAAATTACTGTTAGAAGTCTTAATATGTTTTCCTGTTCTGCATGTGTTTCTGATTGTGCTTTAATTAGTTCTCAGATTTTACAGCGAGACCGATAGACGGTTGACAACTGCAGTGTTTTCCCTTTTCTAATCTCATCTAGGAACTAAGTTGAATACATAATGCCCAATGTATAAGGCTATTAGTTGTGGCTTGAGATAATCTACTTCTCCAAATCTAAAATATAAAAGGACACATTGTTTCCAATGGCAAATCAAAATCCATGTAGGTAGATGATTTGACAACTCTGCATGAATGCACATTTGCATGAACATATGACTGTAAAAACATATAGGTGCATGGGTGCTTGTGCAAAGTTTTGGTAATACATGCAATTAAAGTTGTTGTATGTGTTAGTTGTCACATGGTGTTGTTCTGTGTACATGGCAATATAATTGTTCATAATAATGTAATGTTACGGGGTATTTCAATGTTTTGATGTACATGGGTATTTCGGTGGTAGTTGGAAGTTGCCAACCACTTACCGGCCCTATGACACCTATGTTGGGAATGTGTATTGGTGGAGTTGTTTTTCGAACTATGATGTTGGTCAATGTCGGCCAAGACAAGTATGTGTGTCACTTTGTCAAACCATTAAGTGCTACAAATATCTGGGTTGTGCAACATACACACCATCTGTGAAGTGTATCTACAAGTATATGTAAGTTATTCCCATTGTGTACCTTTATATATTTATAGCGCAACTAAATTGTGGCGTGTTGTGTTCTATTTCTACATTCTAGTGTCATTGCCTATACAAAGTTGGGTTGGACTTGGTGATATGGAATTGTAACAAGCATATCGCTTGAGAAAGTAAGCAACGACAACAATAGCATGATTAAAATGTGGTCGACGAAGAACGTAGTCAACTGTGCATTGTCCCTAGGTGGAGGGAAGATTGAAGTTTGCAACAAAAAATTATGCTGACTTGTTTTTGATGTCAATGAAGGGCTAAGAGAGAAAGGCATGCAACCCAACATGAATGTCCAAGAGGATCGCGTAGTTGATGGAGACTTGCATGATGTCACAACAATTGAAAGCGTATTTGACAATGCAATACACAAAGGCATGTGTGATGACGAGAAGTGCAAAAACATGCATGAAGATACAAAGCACAAAGAACATGTGTGTGCAAGTGAAGACATGCATGCAAACGAAAAAGTTTGTGCAGGGTAATTGACCAAGTTCGTGCAAGCAAAGACATGCACAGAGGTGAAGATGTGCACACAATTGAACAAGTTAATGCAATCAAACACGTGCATGTAATCGAACAAGTTCATGCAAGCAAAGATGTGCACACAAACGAGTTTGTGTGTGACAAAGCACAATGTGACAAGTCTGAAAAAAAAGAAAACTTAGTTCGTCTAGAAAGGCTAATAGTGGTTGAATTGATTTGTACATTTGATAGTGCATATGACGAGAGTTTGGTACTAGAGCAACTACAGATTGGCATGTTCAATTGTGAGCAAGACATGAATCCAACATTGGAGCAACTATGGTGTGTCGAATAGGGAGAGAGACGGAGTCTCACATCGGAGCAACTGCAAGTTGGTGTGTCTAATGGTGAGTGGGACGGGAATCCGACATTATAGCAAATGCAAGATAGCATGTCCGATAGTGCGTGTGATGGAGTTCGGTACTGGAGCAATTGCAAGTTAGTCTATCTAATGGTGAGTGTAATGGGAGTTTGACATTAGAGCAACTACAACTTGACATGTTTCATGGTGCGTGAATGTGGTAAATTTGACAATGTGTATGACAACGGTGAGACATAAGGGCAAACATTGCCTACATCGAAGCAACGGGTCACAACAACGACTAATATTGGTGTGACACAAGTGTCCCAATTTTCATGGTGGTGGAACAGAGGACCCACTTAGACACTAGAAAATTTGTCTTACAATGTGAAAGGCAAATGGGGAGATGAGTGAAGCAGATTGTAGGACGTTATCCCTCCAATACTTTATGGAATCGCAATGGACTGGCTCATGGAATTGTCAAAGTGCAAGTACCACAACTAGGCGGAGTTACAGGAAGCCTTCATAAGGAAATTTAATTTGTTCCTCAATGATGATGAGTGCAGAAATCTACAAGATGGAGCAAATAACAAGAGATTGAAGGAGTTTTTTAGCCATTTCGAGGAGGATTTGTCATATGAATCATATCCATTGAAGCAAAGGTGGTTTGTGAAGGGCTTTCTTCCTTTGTATCGAAAGAAGGTCAGGGTAGTCCCTCCAAAATCATATGAAGAGGCCTTTGAGTGAGCCATGAACTTGGAAAATGATGTGACATCACTAAAATGCTTGGTCATCTTAATGAAGATGAAAGCGACTCCAAAGATCAAAGTTACTATGATAATGAGAGTGGCTCCAGAGACAAAGAGCGACAAATCCGAGGATGAAAGCAACTCAAAGGATGATTCGAGGATATCATCTAGCTATTGTGATCAAGAAGTCAATACAAAGAGAACTTTGGAGATGAAAGTGATGAGAACAATAACTCTGATAATGAGTGTGACATGAAGAACACAACTAACAACATAAAATCATCACTACAGGTATATACAACATAGAGGGAGAATGTTCCAAAGATAAGTATCGTTGGTGGCAACTTTGGTCACAACTGCCAAGGCAATAGAAGAAGATAAATTGAGTATGATACTTACAGCAGATACATTGTGCACTGCCAAAGATGTCAACTCTAGGGGCATTTCGCATGAGACTATTCAAGGTGCAAATTAAGATGAGCCAATAATGTATAGAAGGCTCAAGAAGCCTGAGAAGAATCAAATCCCTCAACAAGAAGCAAAGGGAACTATGAACTTGATTACAATGGAGGAGGTTGAGCATGCCACGGTGGACATGCAATGAGTTGTGCAACCATTGACGTCAATGCATTCGAAGGCATTTACCTCTAACTTAAACATGGAAATTCTAGGGCAAGAATTTCAAACCTTGAGAAATCTTGGCACATTTTCGTTTCAATGATTTTATCTACAAAAGGAGGACAAGAATACGACTAAAACCAACAACCTGTTTAAAGATGAATGTGAGGAAGAGTGTAGTCCAAATGATGAAGGATGCCATTAGAACATGCATGAGTATTTGGATGACGAAGGATATCATCCAAGTAAGGAAGAAGGATGTTCGAAGTATGGATGGGTTTTTCCACATTGCACAAATCATGCGAGGGTTATTGCAAATCATGTCTTGGTCTGTCATCCAAGACATAGAGATGGTCGTTCGAGCATGGATCGTTGTGAAAGCGAAACCCATGTCTTAAAAGGAAGAGAAACCCCTACCATCTAAGAGAGAAATCCTTGTCAAAGGAACATAAATGCTTGTCTTTCGAGGATGAGAAACCGTTGTTTTTAGAGGAAATGCTTGTCATTTGAGGGTTAGTTGCTATAAATTAGGGCAAGGAAATTGTTGTTAGTTGGGGGAGAGGAAAATGCTAAGACAAGTATAGTTTGACATAAAGATAATGTTGTCCAATGCAAGGAGACTGTCATCCAATGCAAGGAGATTGTCATCCAATGCAAAGAGATTAGCATCCACCACAAGGAGATTGCCATGTGACACAAAGTGATTGCCATCCAACACAAAGAGGAGGGCTTTCGATGCAAGTTGATTGTTGTCTAACATAAAGAGGGTGTTGTTTGGATAGAGAAGGAAGTTGTTGAAGCCTACGAGGAGCAGATTTGAACAACACAAGTGTTTTACCATGTTGTGTTGCCTATACAAGCTATTGGTGGGCACTCTACACATAATCTCATTGTTGCGCCACATCCGCCTTCAATGCATGCACATCTTCTATCTTCGATGCATACACATCATCAGTCGTCAATACATGCATGTTGTCCATGCATGTAGTCAATACAAGTCGTTGGTGCACACAATTCTTGCATGCCATCCCTTGTCAGAATATGTTGTTTGTTGCAAGTGCATGCAGTCCATGCATGTCTTTTGTTGTTAGTGCATTGATGCAAGCAAGTTGTTGGTGCAAGCAATCATGCAAGCCATCGACACTTGCATGCAGTCCACAATCAATGCACATCATTTATAGTAGGTGCTTGCAGTCTGTGCATGCTGCCCACCATCAATGGACATCATCTGCCATCGATGCAAGTTGATGCACATTGTCCACCATCTAGAGCAAGTCAAACAATCGTATGTTGTTCATGCATCATGCACATCGTCTACAAACTATGCACGCCATCTAGAGTCATTCAAAGCAGTGCACAAAGTGAAGCAAGAAATGGAAAAACAATGTTTTAATAGCAAAAAATTGCAATGCAGCTATGTGTGGAAGACGAAGGGAATAGAAATAGGTAGGAAGCGATAAGAGATTCAAGTATTGTGTACAATGCATCTACCCCAAAGTTCAGTCGGTTTGTCTACATGGACGTTGACTAGTCTAGAGGAGGGGGTAGATGTAGGCAGATGATTTGGCACGTTTGCATAAACACACATGTACAAATGTATGTGTGCATGCATATGCAGAGTGCTGGTGATACGTGTAAACAAGGTTGTCATAAGTGATCACATAGTGTTGTGTGTACATGGCAATGCGTTCATAATAATGTTATGTTATGGGGTATTTTAATTTATTGTACACAGGTAGTTTGGTGGTATTTAGGAAGCTACCAACCACCTACCAGTCCTATGATGCCTATAAGTATGCATCTTTGTGGGAGATATCAGGAATGCTTGTCCAACGCAATTATGTGTGTCACTTGACCAAGCCATAATGCATTGCAAATAATTGGATTGTGTAAGATACATGTGTGCACAATGTATCCACAAGTATATATAACTTATTCTCATTGTGTACCTTCGTTTATATATTTATAATACAATTATATTGTAGTATGTTGTATCCTATTCCTACAATCCATACTCCCCAATATCTTTAATCATTTATTTTCATCTTATATAGAACTAACCCTCCCTAACTGATGTCTATTTTTCTTGTTTTATTCTTTTATTAGCCTGAAAATAGGGGGGGTGGTACCTCCAAAGATGCCTCACTCGCCCAAAGGGTGACTTAAGGAACAAGAAGTTCAATATATCTTTACAAAAAACATATGGTCATGGTGAAGAGGTAACTGTTGGTTACGAATCTGCCACTTAGGAAAGGATTTTAATCTATTGCGCCCTAGATTCGCCCAACAAATTGAAAGGCCGGAAGGAAGGAATGCCTTCCGTGCCAATCTCCGGAGAAGGTCGGCTTCCTATACTAATCTATTTGATTTTTTAGATAAGAGTGCTGGAAAGAGATAATGAAATGCAGAAAGAAATGTAAATATCATTTGTTTCGGGTGGGGAAGAACAAGCAGCACAGTCACTAACCTATCACTAAACCAACAACAATCAAAACAATGTATGTAACAGAAACCGTTAGTACAACTCTATCCTATGTATCCTTCATTCGGTATTCCAGGTCTACTTAATTGCCAAAGCTGAAATCCAGAATGCAGAATGACAGGAGTCAGAAAAATAAATGACGCGATGCAGAAATACCTGTAGAAGGCAACATAAATGATAGAGACAAATAACGGAGCCAAGTATATTTTGGTTCAAAAGAAAAATGTTTAGTTACAGTAGCTTTCTTAGCAATATGTCCCCCTTCCACCCTTTTACAATGAAGTTCATATGCTATTTATAGCAGGATTTTCCCCCCCAAATTACATTTAAGCATAGAATTCAAGACCTGACAAAAGCTGTCAAAAGCTGCCAAAAGCTGCCAAGATTTGACCTCTGATGGCCGTGAGTGTACCTGCAGCAAGATCTACCTGGAAATGGTACAGCTCCGTGCAGATCTGGTGGGTGAGCAATTAGGTCCGGTTAATGCGGTACGCACAGTACAGTTTGTCCTTCAATGTTCACCTACCCCGTACCTTGGCAGCACATCTTCTGTCACATCCTGATAGGCACAAATCCCAAAAACTGCGGGTGTTTGGTCTTGGTCTGGAATTAGCTGATGAAGGGAGAAATTACTGAAGTCGCCTGCTGAAGAGAGTGACCCTGGGAGTCACTCCAGGATAGAGCAAACTCGGGAGGTCCTCTGACTTAGAAATTTCAACGACTTGATTCTTCCTGTTCACATTCGCTGACTAGGGGAGAGGCGACCGCGGGCGCTGGAGAAAGACAACGACGACGGGCGGCGCTGGCAAAACTGAGCGACTGTGGGCGCGCTGGCAAAACTGAGCGACGGTAGGAGGCTCTACACTTAGAATTTTTTCTATTTTCTTACCTCTCCCTACGCCCAATCATTGCTCAAAACGGCGGAGCGACAACGGGCGGCGCTCCAAAATGGAGCGACGACGAGCGTCGCTCCCAAGCCAACACTTACAAATTTCTACCTTTTGTTTTCTCCGCCCAAAGTCGCTCAAAAACTGCAGCGACAATGGGCGGCGCTTGAGGAAATGAGCGACGACGGGCGTCGCTGCAGTTCCAACACTTAGAATATTTTTCACTTTGCTCTCTGACTTCTCCGCCCAATTTTGCTCAAAACTTGTCGCGACGATGGGCGACGCTGGAGTATGGAGGCAACGACGGGCGTCGCGCGTACTTCAAGACTTAGAAAATTTCACCAAATGTCATCGATCGCTTGGAGAAAAGGGCGAAGTTGGGAATCGCCCGAGAGAGGGAGCGACTCCCGAAATCGCTCCCACAATGGAGCGACCACGGGAGTGCCCAACACTTAGACAATGTTGGGCTTTTCCCAAACTTGCCGAAACTGCTGAAAAACTGGAACAACAAAGATGAAAAAACAGACAGCATAGGAACCAAAAACTGCAAGAAACTGTCAGGAAGGAACTGGAAAGGAAGGAAGGAGGGAAGCAGCAGTAAGTTTTCAATTTTTTTCAGAAATTGTACCCCTTTACAAAATGTGGCAACATTCCTGGCGGCTCGCGGGGTATCGAGTTCGCCTCGATGCAAGGACCTATGCCTTTATCCCTTGGGCACGGAGTCTTTTTCGGTCCCCGCATCATTCTGCTGCTGTTGCTGCCCTTGCTGAACTTCCCGCTACGGCAGCTGCTCCTCCTCTGCATCGTCCTCAGCGGACTCTTCTCCTGAAACTTCTTCTCCTCCTTCCGACTACTCTCCAGAGTACCGCTCACCCTCTTCTTCCTGCTCTGGGGGATTGAGGCGATCACAAACATGCTCATAAGTGGCCTGAGCATGGGCCCAAGCTGCCTCTTGGAAGGGCTCTAAGTCGCTGACTTCTTTCAGCATACGCCTGAATGCCGTAACCTGGTGCATGTCGATCATGTTGTATCTTTCCCCTATTTCATGAAGGCAGGTGCTAATTTTGCAAAAACGAGACACCAACTGAGTAACCTGGTCTTCCAGAACTGGGTCTGTCCAGCTGTCTATTTCTGACGTGTCTGCCTCAAATGCTTCCCAAATTGGCATCAACTGCTCTCTAGGCAGACAACCTCCATCTTTCACAAAGCTCGAGAATCCGAGCGAAGAAAGGGTGTGGAAGGGAACCAGGCAGATGCTCTTTTCCTTCAGCAATGCGTCGAGCATCTTTCTGGCCCTCCTTATTTTCTCAGTTTTTTCAAAATAATATTGCAAGGTTACCCTTGCATCGGCCCAGTCTAGGGCAATCTGTGACATGGGAGCAAATTGGAGGCTTTTGCGCTCACACTCTTCAAGTTTGATCGCTAAGTCTAGCCACTGTTGTGCTTAGCGCTCGGCCTCCTCTACCACAGGATTTCCCTGGGCAGATATTTCTTGAATCTTCAAAATGAAGGTGAGGACCGAAAGTGATCTGGAGACGTGGGTCCTAAAACCCTTCAGAAGGCCAGCCCTTAATTCTTTGATTCTGTCTTTGGAAAAGGTGGCGGCCTGTGAAGCCTTCTCTTCCAGTTGTCTCTAGATCTCCTGAAACTGCCCTTGCAGTTTTGCAACTTGCGCCAACGCGCTTTCCTTTTCCTTGGCCAGATGGTCTGCGGTCGCCTTCTGATTTGTTGTTTCCCTCTGTGCGGTTGCAAGTTGCTCCTTCAACTTTTTGACCTCCTCTTGGGCAGTCTCCAGCTGTGCTCGCGACTTCGCCAAATCTTCTTCCAGCTGCCTCTTGTCGTCTTCGAGCTGGTAGAGATGCTGCTTCGTCTCCTGCTGCTTGATGAACAGCGTGTCAGCCCTCCTTCGGATCCCGCCTATCTCATTTTCCTCGACGATATCATCAAAGCTCTTGTCCTTGCATTGATAGTCGTAGTCGTCGTCGATCATGTCCTTGATAGGATTCTTCACTTTGGAGACCCTTTTCTCTATATGGATCACCCTCTTATCCAGGTCGAACCTGGCGCGCTTCTCCACAACGGCGATCTCTGCACCCCTCCTCTTCCTAACTCCCTGGAGAAACATGAGAGAGCCTTGGGATGCCTTGGCTGCCATGGGCTGGTCGTCCGCGGTCTGCAGTTGTCTTTCTGCCAGCTCCAGTTCTCCGTACAAGGGGTACGCCAGGGATAAATCTTGCTGGGGCATTTTGTGGGCGAACAGGGAAGTGGGGGCCGCGCCAGAAGATTCAGCCGCTTTCGAAGGAGACTGGGTTCGGAGAGGGGATGCGTGAAGGGGGATTGGGATGAAGCAGCAACAATGGGCTCAGCTGTAGAGGAGGAGGGCGCAACAAGAAGGGCTTCAGAAGTCTGTTGAGAGGACAAGGAATGCATACTTGTGAGCTCCGCCTGAGCTGGTGTTCGGATAACCCCAGCGACCCACGCGTCTGTCTCCTTTTCTGGGCTGTCTTCGGTGATGGTGACAATCTCCCTGGCGGCAACCGCTTTCTGCGGAGTAGGCCTAGTTTGCTGTGTAGTCTCTTTTACAGGCGTCAACCGTTTTTCCTTGGTCTTCTCAGACCTTTTCCTCTTTTTCTCTTTTGTTGCGGCCACTTTTTCTGGTACAGTGGCAGCGACTGAGGATGGAGCGTTAGGTGGTGGGCTTGAAACCGTGAATCTGATCTTGGTCTTTGACTTCGACGGCTTCGAGCTCTTTTCCGCTGCTTGGGTTGACTGTTCAGATTCCCTCTCTGGCTATTGCAACTTTTCAGAAGTTGAATGCAACATGGGGCCCACTTCTTGACTCCTTTGTATTTCAATGCTTGAAGCTCCTTGTGTAACTGACCATTGAGGTGGAGTCCCCTTTTTATGCTTGTGTCGGACGCCTCGGGGCACGATGTCACGAAAAACGAGCGGCTTCCACATGTCAACGTATTTGTTGTATAGGTCGGAGAACTCGTGGTCGCTGGCCAGCAGCTTCTCTGATTTGTCTCTTCCTGTACGACATCTCATTATCCAACACTGCGCTATTTTGTCTTCGCTCCAGCCTAGTGGTTTCACTTTTGACAGCATCCTTCTGTAGCCCGCGGAGTCTGTTTTGTGATCATTGTTATGCTCGGGATCGTATTCCACCTCTATGCAATAGAAATCGTGCCACGGCAGGAGCGACTACATTTTTTCAATATGCCACTCCAGGTCGCTCCCGGTCGGGTTATTCCTTTCTGCCATGATCTCTGGCCGCGGGCATGAGTGCGTGAATTTCTTGATCGCCTCTATTGGATCATACTTCCAACGCTGGAGAAGCTCCACCAGGCCGAAACTCAGGAGGGTAGCTGCGAGATATCGGTGTTGTCCGTGCTTTTGGACCTCGACGTCACCCCAGATGATCGGATATTTGAATATGAGGCCTTTTCTTCGGTCTTGACCATATTCCTGGTCGACGTAGTTCATCTGTCGTGCTGCCTCCAGGGAAAAATGATATTCGGTACAGAAGTACGGCAAGAGAAAGGGCTTGCTTATGAATTCGAACACTCTGATGACAACGCCCTGCGTCAGTTTAAACGTGTCTCCAATTTCTTGTCGGACCAGATGCTTTGTCATGTCTATAGGAGGGCACGACGTTGTGCCGTTGAGGAGAGCTAGGGCAGCGCCTAAGAATTTAAAATTAAACAGGTAGTGTGATTCCCTCCTATACAAGACATTGGTCCATTCATACACCGACAACTGCGTGCCATTTTCGTCCCTCTGCTGGAGCGGAAGAGTGTTCATCTGGTCATGCATGTGGAATAGGAACAACCATGTCAGGAACGAACAATACCGGAACTCAGCGCTCCTTCCCTCCTTCAGCTCCACGAGGCTTGAATGAATTCCATAGGCGACCCGCAGCCTAACACCCAGGCCAGCATGGCATAGATAGCTCGGATTTTAAAGCTCTCCAAAGGTATCGACCACTTCGGCCATTCTCTGTCTTGCAGTGGCTGTTTCAGCTGGGCGTTGAGGAATTTCCTCATTTTTTGATTATCCGCGCACCTGTCTCTTTGTTCGCCCAGGTTGATCCTTCTAACGACGTTATTCCGTTTCGGCAAGTGCCCTGGCGCGAACACCATCTGAACGCTCTCCTTGCAGAGGGAAAACAATACCTTCCCCTCATGGTCGCAAATTTGTCGGGTGCTCGGCTTGTAATATCTGGCGACGGCCTCAACCAGCTCCGGGCAATGGTGAACAGGCGGACATAGGAACCAAGATAGGTTCGAGTGGTATGCAGCACCGAAAGGATACGAGGCTGGGACCTTGTTGCACCATTCCTTCACTGTGAGTCGCAGCTGCGTAATACTGAGCGTGTAATCGCCGTCTCTGTAACCCACCCAGGCGGTCTACAGGCGGCGAAGGAGGACCTTTTTTCGCTGCGCTCTTCGCCTTGCCTTTGCCTTTCCTCTCCTTTGGCAATTCTCTCTCAGGCGTGCTCGAAGCTGCCTGCTCTTGCGACTCACTCGGAGACGCACTAGAAGCTGCCTATTCAGGAGCTTTGCCCTTCTCGGCCGCTGATTTTTTACCCATGGCACCAAAGGAAATTCGAAATTAGAGTCGTTTGCCGGGTGAAATTCTGATTTTATCTTTAGCGCAACTCGAAATTTAACTCTGGCAGTTGAATAGGCGACTGTGCCCTTTTAACAGAGAAAGGTGAAAACTTGGTATTAATGGCGGGTGGTGGAATTTAAGCCCCGGTGCGCGAAGTGGATGGGCGCGTCGTTATTCTCCGATAGCCGTGCGTGAGATCTTCCTTGGGGAGCGCAACTTGTACTTTATCGGCCTAGGGTTCGTCTTTTTCTTTAATGAAATAAACATTGGGGATTGCGCAGTCACCCTTTCTTTTAAAACGTGGGCCTTGATGACATCATCCATCGGCGCCTGGGCACGCGCCACGAGGTTCTAATTTTTAAATAAGCGTTGGGGACGAAGGTCGCTTGAAACTGGGAGTGAATCTTGGAGTCGCTGAAAAAGTGAGCGATCTTGAGCTTCTAGGCGTCTTGGTGAGCGATCGACGTCCGCTGGGACTTAGTGCGATTTTTTTCTCTCTCTTTAAGTACACACCCCATCCATTTTCGCTCAAAAAATGAGCAAGAAAAAATGAGCGACTTCGGGCAGCTCATACTTAGAAAAATTTTCATTATTTTCTGGCGCCTTGAAGAGGAGCCCGCCGAATTTCACTCGAAAATAGGAGCGACTCCCAGTCGCTCGGAAAAACGAGCGACTTCGGGCTGGTCCTTCACACTTAGAAACTTTTCGGCCTGCCTTTCCCAAAATGAGCGACTTCGGGCAGCTCATACTTAGAAAAATTTTCATTATTTTTTGGCGCCTTGAAGACGGGCCCACCGAATTTCGCTCGAAAATAGGAGCGACTCCCAGCGTCGCTCAGAAAAACGAGCGACTTCGGGCAGGTCCTTCACACTTAGAAACTTTTCGGCCTGCCTTTCCCTTGGCGCACCTCCCAGAATCGCAGATTTTTCAAGGCGACAACGGACGGCGCTGAGTTTTGGAGCGATAGCGGGGGTGGACCCCTGCCTTTGCCAATTTTTTCACTGCTTTTGGCTCTCAATTTCGCTGAATTTGGAGAGCGATTTTCGACGTCGCTGGCTAGATTAGGCGAAGTTGGGCATCTCCACCTCTGGAACACTTAGTGAAATTTTAGCCTTTTTCTGCCCTCTCGCCTGCTTTGGTCTAAGGAGTTTGGCAATCCCCGCCTTTCTCTTCTACTACCAGGCACTTTCTACACAAAACACTTGGCTTCTTCTTCTTTTTTTTGGATTAAAGCTGGAAATTAACTCTACTGAAAGCAATATTTACATTCAGAAAAGAAACAAACTTAAACTGCAGAAAAAGAAATATGTACAAGGAGAAACCTCTGGAACTTCTTAATGACGATCGGCTTTCAAATGAAAGCCATTAACCGGTATTGGGAGGATATGACCCTCCATGTCTCTTAGTACGAAAGAGTTGAACTGATTGACCCTGGCAACCTGGAAGGTGCCTTCCCAAAAGGCATCAAACTTATCATAATTACCTGTTTTCTTCTTCCAGGAATCTCATTTCAGCACTAGGTCCCCGATCTTGAATACCCTGGCAATAGCCCCTTTTGCGAACCATTTCCGTGTGGTGCCAGCATGTTTCATAAAAGCATCATGAGCTTTTTCTCTCTGCTCTTCAAGATGCAACAACTGAGCTAGCCTAGCATCAAGGGGCTCCAGGTTGTCCTTTTCATCATCCAGCAGCCAGAGTGCGGGCATCTCAATATGGGTAGGCAAAACAACCTCTTTCCCATAAACTAGTGCGTATGGGGATGTCCTGATGGACTTCTTGACGGATATGCGATCTGCCCATAGAGCCTGATCCAGGTACAAGTGCCAGGACCTCTTATTCCTCTCCAAAGTCTTCTTTATAATATTCATCAGGTTCTTATTCGTCGACTCGGCGAGGCCCTTCCCCTGCGGGTAGTAGTTGGATGAAGCCTTATGGTAAATACTGTACTTGCAAGTGAACTCTGTCAGTTTGGCTCCTGTGAACCCTGGACCGTTATCTATCACAATCGCCTCTGGGATTCCAAAGCGAGTTATCAAACTTTCCAGGAAGGAGATAATTGTCTCCTAGTCAGCGTGCTTCGTGGGTATAGCTTCGGCCCAGCGGGTGAAGTAATCTATGGCAGTCAGGATGAACTTGTGCCCTATAGAGGATTCTGGTGAGATCTTTCCAACAAAGTCTAAGCCCCACCGCTGGAAGGGAACCTCCACCTGGATTGGTTGTAAAGGCATTGGAGCGTTCTTATTCCGACCAGCGAACCTCTGGAATTTCTCGCACTTCTGGCAGACTTCTTGTGCATCCGCGAAGATGGTGGGCCAATAATAGCCCGCTTTGATCATCTTTAAGGCCGTAGGCCTTCCTAAAAGGTGTCCTCCCGACATTTCGAAATGGAACTCGTCGAGGACTTTTTGTTTTTTCGTTCCCTTAACACAGCGTAAGAGAACACCATCAATATTTTTGTAAAACAACCCCTCGGGACGCAGAACATACTTCAGAGCATTAAGCCTAAACCACCTTCTTTGTGAGGTAGTGAGCTGATCTGGACATCTCCCTGTGCTGAAGTACCACACTATGTCATCTGTCCAGTCACTCTCCTCTGATAAGGAGTTGGTAAAGTTACCTTCCATCACGGGATCTTCCCACTGACAAGCAGACACCTCGGCGGACACACTTCTGGCTAATTCCTGGCATAGAGCTCGACCTCGGATTAACTTGGTTGGTCACACCTCTATGTCGAATTCTTGTATTTTAGCAATCCATCCTGCCCTTTTGTGACCCGGTTCCCCTTGAATAATAAAACTTCTGACATCGGGGTGTATCACAAAAACTGTAATCCAACTCTGAGAGACGAAGTGCTTAACTTCTTCAAGGATCTCATGACTGCATGCACTTGTCGCTCAATAAAATTGTATCTTTCTTCGTGCAGCTAGATTACTTGGATTAAGAAGGCTATTGGCCGCTCTTCGCCGTCATCTCCCTTCTGGGTCAAGCCCGCAGCGTAGCTCTCAGGTTCCCCGACTACATAAAGGATGAAATCCTTGGAGTAGTCCGGGTTTATCAACACGGGCGCCTGAGCGATCCTGGCCTTAATCTCTTCAAAGGCCTGCTTTCTTTCTTCAGTCCAGACAAAATCGGCATCCTTTTTTAATAGTTTGGCCATAGGTTTGATGACTTGAGTGAAATCAGGCACGAACTTCCTCACGAAGTTGATCTGGCCAAAGAAGGACCGGAGCCCTTTCTTGTCTACTAGGATGGGGAGTTTCAGGAGAGCTTTTGCTCTATCAGGATCAACTGCTAGGCCTCTTTCAGAAATTACATGACCTAGCAGCTTCCCCTCCTTGACGACGAAGACTGATTTCTTGGGATTGATGGATATGCCGAACTCACGACATCTTTCAAATACTTGTTCCAGATGAGAGGTGTGTTCTTCCCTCTTGTGGGAAAACACGGTCATGTCATCTAAATAAATGACAATGAGCTTATTTAGCAGCTCCCGAAATGCAAGGTCCATGGCCCTCCCCCCCCCCGGGGGGGCCCGCCCCCCCCCCCCCCCCCCCCCCCCCCGGGCCCCCCCCCGGGCCGGGCCCCGGGGGGGGGGGGGCGGGGCCCCGGGGGGCCGGGCCCCCCCCCCCCCCCCCCCCCCCCCCCCGCCCCCCCCCCCCGCCCCGGGCGGGCCCGCCCCCCCCCCCCCCCCCCCCCCCCCCCCCCCCCCCCCCCCCCCCCCCCCCGCCCCCCCCCCCCCCCCCCCCCCCCCCCCCCCCCCCCCCCCCCCCCCCCCCCCCCCCCCCCCCCTCCCCCCCCCCCCCCCCCCCCCCCCCCCCCCCCCCCCCCCCCCCCCCCCCCCCCCCCCCCCCCCCCCCCCCCCCCCCCCCCCCCCCCCCCCCCGCCCCGCCCCCCCCCCCCCCCCCCCCCCCCCCCCCCCCCCCCCCCCGCCCCCCCCCCCCCCCCCCCCCGCCCCCCCCCCCCCCCCCCCCCCCCCCCCCCCCCCCCCCCCCCCGGGCGGGGCGGGCCGGCCGCCCCGCCGCGCCCCCCCCCCCCCCCCCCCCCCCCCCCCCCCCCCCCCCCCCCCCCCCCCCCCCCCCCCCCCCCCCCCCCCCCCCCGCCCGCGCCGCCCGCCCCCCGCCCCCCCCCCCGCCCCCCGCGCCCCCCCCCGCCGCGGGGGGGGGCGGGGCGGCCGCCGCCCCCGCCGCCGCCCGCCGCGCCCCCCCCCGCCCCCCGCGCCGCGCCCCCGCCCCCCCCGCCCCCCCCCCCCCCCGCGGGCCGCGCCGCCCGCCGGCGGCCCGCGCGGCCCCCCCCCCCCCCCGCCCCGGCCGCGCCCCCCCCGCGCGCCGCCCGCGGGGCGCGCCCCCCCCGCCCCCCCCCCCCCGCCCGCCCCCCCCCCCCCCCCCCCCCCCCCCCCCCCCCCCCCCCCCCCCCCCCCCCCCCCCCCCCCCCCCCCCGCCCCCCCCCGCCCGCCGCCCCCCGCCCCCCCCGCCCCCGCCGCCCCCGCCGCCCCCCCCCCCCGCCCCCCCGCGCGCCCCCCGCCCCCGCCCCCCCCCCCCCCCCCCCCCCGCCCCCCGCCCCCCCCGCCGCCCCCCCCCCGCCCCCCCCCCCCCCCGCCCCCCCCCCCCCCCCCCCCCCCCCCCCCCCCCGCCCCCGCCCCCCGGCGGCCCGCCCGCCCCCCCCCGCGCCCCCCCGCCGCCGCCGCCCCCCCCCCCCCCCCCCCCCCCCCCCCCCCCCCCCCCCCCCCCCCCCCCCCCCCCCGCCCCGCCCCCCCCCCCCCGCCCCCCCCCGCCCCCCGCCCGCCCCCCGCCGCCCGCGCGCCGCGCCGCGCCGCCCCCCGCCCCCCCCCCCCGCCCCCCCGCCGCCCCCCCCCCGCCCCCCCGCGCCCCGCCGCCCGCCGCGGGCGCCGCCGCCCGCCCGCCGGCGCGGCGCCCCGGGCCCCCGCCCGCCGCCCGCCCCCGCCGCCCCCCCCGCCCCCCCCGCCGCCCGCCCGCCCCCGCCGCGCCGCCGCCGCCCCCCGCCGCCGCCCGCCCCCGCCCCCCCCCCCCCCGCCCCCCCCCCCCCCCGCCCCCCCCCCCCCCCGCCCCCCCCCCCCCCCCCCCCCCCCGCCCCCCGCCGCCCCGCGCCGCCGCGGGCGCGGCCCCCCCCGCCCCCCGCCCCCGCGCCCCGCGCCCGCCGGCGGCGGGGGGGGGGCGGGGCGGGGCGGCGGCGCGGGGCGGGGGGGGCGGGGCGCGCCGGGCGCGGCCGCCCCCCCCCGCCCCCCCCCGCCCCCCCCGCCCGCCGCCCCCGCGCCGCCCCCCCCGCCCCCCGCGGGCCGCGGCCCGCCGCGCGCCCCCCCCCCCCGCCGCCGGCCGCCGCCGCCGCGCGCCGCGCCCGCCGCGCGGCGCCCGCCGCCCCCCCCCCCCCCGCCCCCCCCCCCCCCCCGCCCCCCCCGCCCCCCCCCCCGCGCCCCCCCCCCCCCGCCCCGCGCCCGCCGCGCGCCCCCCGCCCCGCCCCCCCCCGCCCCGCCCGCCCCGCGCGCCGGGCCGGCGCGGCCGGCGCGCCGCGCCCCCCGCGCCGCCGGCCCGCCCCCCCGCGCCCCCCCCCCCCCCCGCCCCCCCCCGCCCCCCCCCCCCCCCCCCCCCCCCCCGCCCCCCCCCCCCCCCGCCCCCCCCCCGCCCCCGCCCCCCGCGCCCCCCCCCCCCCCCCGCGGCCCCCCCCCCCCCCCCCCGCCCCCCCCCGCGCCCCCCCCCCCGCCGCCCCCCCCCCCGCGCGCGCCCCCCGCCCCCCGCGGGCGCCGCGGCCGGCGCCGCCCCCCCCCCGCCGCCGCCGCCGCCCCGGCCCCCCCCGCGCCCCGGCGGCCGCGGGCGCCGGCCGGCGCGCGCGGGGGCGCGGCGGCGCGGGGCGCGCGGCGGGCGCGGGGCGGGGGGGGGCGGGGGGCGGGGCGGGGCGGGGGGGGGGGGGGGGGGGGGGGGGGGGGGGGGGGGGGGGGGGGGGGGGGGGGGGGGGGGGGGGGGGGGGGGGGGGGGGGGGGGGGGGGGGGGGGGGGGGGGGGGGGGGGGGGGGGGGGGGGGGGGGGGGGGGGGGGGGGGGGGGGGGGGGGGGGGGGGGGGGGGGGGGGGGGGGGGGGGGGGGGGGGGCGGGGGGGGGGCGGGGGGGCGGCGGGGGCCGGCCGCCCGCGCGGCCCCCGCGCCCCCCCCCCCCCCCCCCGCCCCCGCCGCCCCCGCCGCCCCCCCCCCCCGCGCCGCGCCCCGCGCCCGCCGGCCCCCGGCGGCCGCGCGGCCGCCGGCGCCGCGCGGCGGCGGCCCGCCGCCCGCCGCCGCCCGGCGGCCGCCCGCCCCGCCCGCGCCCCCCCCCCGCCCCCCCGCCCGCCCCCGCCCCGCCGCCCCCCCGGCCCGCCGCCGCCCGCCGCCCGCCGCCCGCCCGGCGCGCCCGGCCGCCGGCCCGGCCGCCCCCGCCCCCGCCCCCCGCCCCCCCCCCCGCCGCCGCCCCCCGCCGCGCCCCGCCCCGCGCCCGCCCCCCCCCGGCGCCGGGGCCCGGCGCGGCCGCCCCCGGGGCCCGCCCGGCGGCGGGGGCGCCGCGGCCCGGCGGCGGCGCCGCGCCGGGGCCGCCCCCGCCGCCCCCGCGCCCGCCCGCCGCCGCCCCCGCCCCGCCGCGCCCGCGGGCCCCGCGGCCCCGCCGGCCGCGGGGGGGGCGGCGGCGGGGGGGCGGCGGGGCGGGGCGCCGCGCCGCCGGGCGCCGCGCCCCCGCCCCGCCGCCGCCCGCCCCCGCCGCCGCCGCGCCGCCCCCCCCCCCCCCCCCGCCGCCCCCGCCCGCCCCCCCCCCCGCCGCCGCCGCCCCCCCCCCGCCCCCCCCCCGCCCCCCCCGCGCCCGCCCCCCCCCCGCCCCCCCCCCCCCCCGCCCCGCCGCCCGCCCCGCGCCGCCCCCCCCCGCCCCCCCCCCCCCGCCGCCCGCCGCCCCGCCCGCCCGCCCCGCGCCCCCCGCGCGCCGGCGCCCCGCGGCCCGCCGCCGCCGCCGCGGCCCCGCCGCCCCGCCCCGCGCGGGCGGCGGGCCCCCCGCCCCCCCGCCGCGCGGGCCCGGGCGCCCGCCCCCCCCCCCCGCGGCGCGCGCGCGGCCGGCCCGCCCCGCCGCGGGCGGGCGCCGCCGCCGCGGCGCGGCCGGGCGGGCGGGCCGGGCGGGGGGGGGGGGGGGGGGGGGGGGGGGGGCGGGGGGGGGGGGGGCGCGCGGGGGGGCGCGGCGCCGGGGGCCGGCGCGCGGCGGGGGGGCGGGGGGGGCCCGGGCGGGCCGGCGGGCGGCGGCCGCGCGCCGGCGCCCGCCGCCCGCCGCCGCGCCCGCCGCGCCGCGCGCGGGCGCCGCCGCGCGCGGGGGGGCGGGGCGGGGGGGGGGGGGGCGGGGCGGGGGGCGGGGGGGGGGGGGGGGCGGGGGGGGGGGGCGCGGGGCGGCGGGGGGGGCGGCGGGCGGGGGGCCGCGGGCGGGCGGCGGGGGGCGGCGGGCCGGGGCGGCGCGCGCCGCGGGCGGGGGGCGGCGGCGCCGCGGGGGGCGGGGCGGGGGGGGGGGGGGGGGGGCGCGGGCGGCCGCCGCGCGCGCGCGCGGCGGCCGCCGCCGCCGCGCCCGCGCGCGCCCCGCCCCGCCGCGGCCCCCCGCCCCGGCCGCCCCGGCGCCGCGGCGGCCGCGGCCCGCCGCCGCGGGCGCCGCCCCCCCCCCCCGCCCCCCCCCGCCCCGCCGCCCCGCCCCCCCCCCCGCGCGGCCCCGCGCCCCCGCGGGCGGCGCCCGCGCCGGGCGGCGGCGGCGCCGCCGCCCGCGGCCCCGCCGCCGCGGCCCCCCCCCCGCCCCCCCGGCGCCCCCCCCCCCCCCCCCCCCCCGCCGGCCCCCGCCGCGGGCCCGCGGCGGGGCCGCGCCGCGGGGGGGGGCGCGGGGCGGGCGGGGCGCCGCGCGGGGGGGGGGGGGGCGGGGGGGGGGCGGGCGGGGGGGGGGGGGCGGGGCGGGGGGGCGGCGGCTATCGCTAAATCCTACAACCATCCCTCTTAAAATCATTGTCTAACTCTAGCTACCATCCCTCATGAGACTGTTGGTTAAACATTTTATTTATCATGACTACCATCAGCTATAAAACCATTGGACAAATGTCCTATTTATCATTGCCATCAGACCTTGAGAAACTATTGCCGAAGCACATTCATTATTACCACCATAACTTGTGACACTATAGCCTAAGTGCATTCCTCATTGCCAACATCCCTTACATGGTTGTTGGCTATATCTTTCAAAAATCACTAATAGCATGCCTTACAAGGTTGTTGGCTCCATGTTTCAAAAATCACTACCAACATCCTTTACTAGATTATTGAATGAAAAATCCAATCATGCCACTACAATCCCTTATGGAACTATTGCTCCAACGTTAACAGTGATGCTTCTCCATTATAGCCAACCCCAAATTTAGAGTGGTGCTGTGAAAGCAAGAACCACCACAAAATGAGCATCCAACTCATCATGCTCAGATTGAGAGCCAATTACTTTTCTCTTCATCGTAGACCCAACTTCTCTTTTTGAAATACTCATTCACGCATACTTGTTTCACTCTGTTTAGCCCTTGTCTGATAATAGTGAATGTTAGGTCATCTGCAAATCAAGCATACAAAGTCCAAGGAGTACATGTTGGCTAACAACAAAGAACAAGGGATCCCTGTGCCATACCTATGGTCTTGAAAGAATAGACATTCCCTTTTTTATCCCTGATATCCACCTTCACAAATTTATTGATCAAGTCCAGATAATCTTCATCCCCAGTCCTCTTCCTCAAAAAAAGAAGAGTATTGTTTCAAAACGGATGTCTGCTTTCAATAAAAATTTACCCCCATTTTGTCCTACTCCATTGGATATAGTATGAATGAAATCCTTTCTTTGGCCTCAAATCATGACTATGTAATTCATCATACACATTGGTGAATGTATTATGTATCCAAACCTCTATGATTTTTCCATTGGTGGCGGAATGGTTAGTGGTCATTTTTCGCTACACCTAGGCTTGTGCACATGTGCTTCATCAAGTTAAGGGAATCACCATAATTGAAAACATTATCACCAACCAGTCAAAAATGCCTCCAACCATACTGAAACAAAACAGTGTTCTTCCACTAATGCCATCACAGAGGGCATTGCAAAAAAACTAAAAGGCCACTGCTGTAGAAAGTCAACAGCAGTAGATTGTTCTCAAAATAATATAAATGCAGGAAGAGAGAATCAATGACGACTTTCATGGTGTTCAACGCCCTCAGAAAGGCAATATGCACGAGAGTCGGTTTATAGGTAGCAGATTTGATGAACTGTCACCAGCACAATGTGACTACATCCACAAGTCACCAATGAGCTACACGTGTACATAATTGCCATAGTTGTATTGTATGTAGGTGTGCCACATGAGTTGTCACCTATGTACTAGGCAACCTAGTTGCTTTTATCAATGTATGCACGTGGGATACTTTCAATTTTGTATGTGCGTACACAGGTATTTCACGGTTTGGTAGTTAGGTAATTGGCAACTTCTGCCCAATACACCTCTCCTATGTATCTGCCCCATGTCAGTCTCTTTGAGGATATCATGAATATCATCAGGAGTTATTGTATTGTACATTACTGTGTGTGGTGCATGCATCAAAGTGTATGTTGTTGCACTCAAATTGTATGAGAGACTGGACTGTCATGTAAACTATTATAAAGATTGGTGAGATACATCAATGGTATTGTGAGTTTCATTTAGGTCGTGATATCTTTATTTATACTGCAAGCTTTTTTTCGTATTGGCTATTATTTTCTGCACTTGGTCTGGCATATATATAAAACCTATAGTACACATTCAACATCATGGATAACATCAACAAGCAGGTTATGAACACTTACTAATATTTTGCCATGCTATCCGCACTGAGAACTTAGAAATTGTTCATGTAAACTATTATAAAGATTGGTGAGATACATCAATAGTATTGTGAGTTTCATTTAGGTCATGATATCTTTATTTAATTGTTCATGTAAACTATTATAAATATTGGTGAGATACATCAATAGTATTGTGAGTTTCATTTAGGTCGTGATATCTTTATTTATACTGCAAGATTTTTTCCGTATTGGCTATTATTTTCTGCACTTGGTCTGGCATATATAAAACCTATAGTACACATTCAACATCATGGATAACATCAACAAGCAGGTTATGAACACTTACTAATATTTTGCCTTGCTATCCGCACTAAGAACTTAGAAATTGTCAGCCAAAATGATGATACACCAATTGACCTATAAATTTATATTGTGTTTTAAGACAAGTAGACTAAGAGAAAATGAGATCTTGACCAGCATTAACCAACTGTGACTTGATGACATCAAGAGTTAAAAAGGTAAAGGTAAGATGGTTATTTAGGTTACAGCCAATCCAGCATGCCTCCTGGGCATATGAGATCCTGGTTTTTTAGGTCACAGCCAATCCAGCATGCCTCCTGGGCATATGAGATCCTCTTGCATGAGCAAGGAACATTTTCATTTTACCTTATATTATTAGTTCAATAGTGTACCTTTATCAGTTTGGAACCTTTGATCAAGTATCATGATAAACAATCCAAGCCCAAGGTACCAATAACGATGATCTCACAAATATCATACAAATATTTATAATCATGATGTCACAATAGATGCCTTTGTAAATTCATATGATGTTCTTCCTATTGTACAGTCTGATTCAAATGTTATAACCTCCATTACCTTAAGATATAAAGGCCTGTATGCCACAACAATCAGGAAATTAAAACAGACTTAATATTTTGTTGGTTTTTGCATAAGATTACCTCTCTTCCAATTTGGGACCATTCTTAACAAAAGCTGCCGAAAGATCATTGCAAATTTCTATTCCATTCTCTAGAAAAAGCTATTATTCAGCTGCATTTAATCTATCCAAAATAATGAAATTTGTTTGAAATTTGTGCATCCTCTTTCTCCTCACTTTGGCATCAAATATTTAAAAAAATATATAGCTGCTGTTTATTTTCACTTATTAGAACATACATTTGGACTGTTCTCTGCCCACTTAGTTGTTTCTTATTACAAATTATCTCATCATAATCCAAACATATCATGTCTACATTAGGGGAACCCTAGGCTGGCAGCTGTTTAGGTACGTGGAAAAAGAAAAAATAAAGAAGTAATAGTTATGTGGGAAAAAACAGAAATGAGTAGTATTGTTTTCCCACAACAGTGAAAAGTGAAAACTCTTGTGCTAGTAACAGGACAAATAGACCTGTACTTCACGGTAGCCTGTGAATATGTGATGCATAACAGCCTCCTGCAATACAAGTAGCATCATACATAAGTGGCCTCGTTGCACATAGCATTGCTTTTAAATCATTAACCATGCAGGAATGAATATTAAGCCAGAACATCTGTGTTCTGGCCCAGCATATGCATATGTATATGAATGTTCACGCACATTTAGTTCTTTTTAAGTATGTATTTGCCAATTTGGTTTTTACAGGAGTTATAAGGTGCTTTTGCAAAACAGAAAATTCCAAAGGCTAATTTCTGCTATTTGGCTATTTATTAAAAGTAAAAATATCCCGAATATTTGCCATGTAATTCCATTCACATAAACATTTCCCCCAGGCCCCCTTAGATAGAGCTTACAGGGTTAATTTTCAGGTTCAGGTCCAGCATAGTCTAGAGTTCAGGTTTTTTTTCTCCATGGGAGGGTTCATTTTACTTGTTAGTTAGGGGTTAGTTTAGGATATCAGTTAATTTATTTTTCCTTTCCTTATTTTCTCTTCTTTCCTTACTTGATATTTCATAGTCAATAAACATCTGGATACAGATGTTGTCAAATTCATCTCATATACATTCAAGATGCATTATAACTTATATTCAACAGAGTTTCCAGTACAAGGACGGTGCAATACAAGAAGACTCGTCTCTGTGAGACACGTTTTGTCCCCAAATTTCATGACAGTGGGAGGACGGTGGGCAATATGTATATGCGTGTGCTTGCGCATACACACAATTTAATTTTTTAGTAACATGCAATGTATACTATTCGAAGTTTTAAACAGTGCACCAACTGCGTAACTTGTAAATGAGATGGCTTAGTGAGGGATGTTAAGTCAACAAGCATGCACAGGCTCATCGAATGTCCCATGAAAATGAAAAATAAAATGATGCAGATGAAGATATCAGTGTCCTTATTACCTTGTCTACAAAACATTCCTTCAAGCCATCAAAGGCATTTTAAACCAAGGATTATTCATGCACTCTATCTCAATTTAAAACCAAATTTAAAACCAAGTTGCATGAAACTTGGACACATGTATGGTTTCCGAAAAAGGAAATGCCTTAGAAAACACGAGTCCTCAAAACCTTCAAAAATGCAGAAACGACAAAGGAAATACCTAATTAAAAGAACAAAATAAAATAGAAGTAAAAACCATATACTTTTAAAATGAATAGACAAACTGAACTAGAAAATCATAAATAGATATAAAATGGCATGAGCTAAAATCTAAAATCTTGGAGACCCAAGCTAAAATCTTGCCGGACGCATATAATATGGCTATATGGTTTGTTTGAATGATGTGAGATGAATGGGGAACCTGTTTCAAGCTAAAATCTTGCCGGACGCATATAATATGGCTATATGGTTTGTTTGAATGATGTGAGATGAATGGGGAACCTGTTTTAATCCTATATAATCAGTGGTAGAGACTGGCAGAGACTAGTCAACAGCGGCAGGAACTCGAATCCAGGTCAGAGCTCGACCTTATTGATTATGAGCCAGGGGACTTGATGAGCTAATTGATTTTCAAGAGAATTCAATTTTTCACCAATTGAATTATCCCCGATGATCTCCCCATATTTGATCATTCCTGAACTGTCAATTATGTACTGAGGGTCATTCAAAATAGCAAAAATGTTATGGATAGATAGGCGAGACGAAAATCTGACCGTGTTGGCAGTCTCATCCTATTCTTTATATCGGTGCTCCTCCGAGAGGAACTGAGCTCTTTATAGTAGAGAGGTTTTAAAGAGAGAGCAATGTTTAATGTCAAATGTCAACCTTAATAGATCAAACTATACATGTTCAGAAAAAATTGAACTACATGGGATATAGTATAAACTTAGCTCTTAATCTTCAAAATCAACACCAAAACTGGAATACAACCCACATGAGAAGTAGTTTTATCATTTTCAACATCAAATGCAACCATGGAAATACCCAGGTCATGATTTTCAAGATTCACATCCCAATCTTTTGTTTGCTCTCTTGTATATTCTTCTTTTTTGAGCCCGACCTGTTTCACTTCACCAAGCAAGTGGACCCATACGTAATTCAATTCCTTTCTGTTGCCAAAGAGCTTGCCAATTGTTCCAACTGTATCCATATCCAATACGTATCCATGTGAGATACTGTTTTCATTTCCATGCAACATTGATGCAAATACATCCCAGATAGGCCCACAACAAGCAAGATACATCATAACATATCCAAACACATCCCAGATAGGCACAATGACACTGGACCATATCTTAATACATGCAGCATGTGAGGCTTAATGGATATGTATCTGTGGCATATCTGTACTCAAACCCATTCTGGATATGTTGGACACAGGACACAATACCCCTGTTTCTGTATCCTTAAACTTAGGTTTAACCATTGCTTAAATTATTAGGTCACATGTATGACGAACATTTGGTTCATTTTGGCAAAAGACAAGGATTGCATTAAAGATTGATTGTTTTTATTTCCTTTCCATTACGTTGTCCTGTCCCCACAAACAATTATGTTCCATAACTTGTGATTTTGTTTGAATTTTGAGACCTATATGATTCAAAAGACTAAAGGCATGTTTGAAGTATTTCAATTGGAATCATGACTTCCAAGTGTTTGAGGACCCGTCTTCTTTGCAACCTCCTGTCCTGCCAAACAGAACATTTGCTTACCACAATGTCAAAATCTCATTGTGCTTACAACAATAGTTCTTAATCTGCTTCAGAACTATTTTATCAAAAAAAAAATCTTGAGAGATAGGCTGGACTTTGCGGGCATACAAATTAAGCACAGGAATACATTCTATTAGTCAAGACTAAATTTATTCATCACTTTGGAAATATTTATATAAACAAAAGATAAGAAACAAAGAAACCATAGGCTACTAAAAGAAACAGATCATATGGTAAATACCTCTTCCCCTCTCTTTACAGTGCCAATCCTACAAATATTGACTGATGCATAAAACTTCAATGCATTGCCCCCAGTGGTAACTTCTGTTGGACTACCAAATCCAAATGTATTTATCTTTGCTCTCACCTGCAATGACAATACATAGAACGATCGTATTCTCAAGAGAAAGGTAATGGTGTCTACAGAACTTGCTTCAGATTAGTAGTTTGATAAAATATCTCATAAAATTATGTGCTTGTAAACATTACATATCACTAAAGAAAATACTACTTGCCTGATTTATAAAAATAAGAAGAGTTTGTGAACAAGACAAAGCATGGGTCATTTTGCGAAGACATTGACTCATCAATTGTGCCTGCAGTGCTATATGAGTGTCACCCACTTCACCATCCAATTCAGTTTTAGGAACAAGTGCTGCTACCTATTAATGTCAACAAGAAACATAAATTTAAATAAATTCCAAACCATACAGAGAAAACATTTATTTAAAAATAAGAATGAAAACATGAATTACTCAAAAATAAAAATGAAAACATGAATTACTCAACACTAAATGCTTGGAGTATAGTAAAGATGGAATATGAAAACATGAATTACTCAAAAATAAAAATGAAAACATGAATTACTCAACACTAAATGCTTGGAGTATAGCAAAGATGGAATATGGATTGATTTGGCATCAAAAGCTACCTAAAATTGAACTGGAATTAAAATAGACTTGGCATTGAACACTTATTGATACCACCCTTAAAAATGCCTAAGAAAGCTGAAGACATTTGTAAAAGCAATAAAAATATATCAACACAAAATCTTCGTATATTTTGACTGCCCATCATAACCAACAACCAATTGTGCTACCAACTATTTGTACTGAAAGTTAAAACTAGTGCCTACCTTATTTTATAAGCTGCCTATTCAGGAGCTTTGCCCTTCTCGGAGACGCACTAGAAGCTGCCTATTCAGGAGCTTTGCCCTTCTCGGCCGCTGATTTTTTACCCATGGCACAAAAGGAAATTCGAAATTAGAGTCGTTTGCTAGGTGAAATTCTGATTTTATCTTTAGCGCAACTCGAAATTTAACTCTGGCAGTTGAATAGGCGACTGTGCCCTTTTAACAGAGAAAGGTGAAAACTTGGTATTAATGGCGGGTGGTGGAATTAAAGCCCCGGTGCGCGAAGTGGATGGGCGCGCCATTATTCTCCGATAGCCGTGCGTGAGATCTTCCTTGGGGAGCGCAACTTGTACCTTATCGGCCTAGGGTTCGTCTTTTTCTTTAATGAAATAAACATTGGGGATTGCGTAGTCACCCTTTCTTTTAAAACGTGGGCCTTGATGACATCATCCATCGGCGCCTGGGCACGCGCCACGAGGTTCTAATTTTTAAATAAGCGTTGGGGACGAAGGTCGCTTGAAACTGGGAGTGAATCTTGGAGTCGCTGAAAAAGTGAGCGATCTTGAGCTTCTAGGCGTCTCGGTGAGCGATCGACGTTCGCTGGGACTTAGTGCGATTTTTTTTTCTTTCTCTTTAAGTACACACCCCGTCCATTTTCGCTCAAAAAACGACCAGCGTCGCTCGAAAAAAAGAGCGACTTCGGGCAGCTCATACTTAGAAAAATTTTCATTATTTTCTGGCGCCTTGAAGAGGAGCCCGCCGAATTTCGCTCGAAAATAGGAGCGACTCCCAGCGTCGCTCAGAAAAACGAGCGACTTCGGGCAGGTCCTTCACACTTAGAAACTTTTCGGCCTGCCTTTCCCAAAATGAGCGACTTCGGGCAGCTCATACTTAGAAAAATTTTCATTATTTTCTGGCGCCTTGAAGACAGGCCCGCCGAATTTCGCTCGAAAATAGGAGCTACTCCCAGCGTCGCTCAGAAAAACGAGCGACTTCGAGCAGGTCCTTCACACTTAGAAACTTTTCGGCCTGCCTTTCCCTTGGCGCACCTCCCAGAATCGCAGATTTTTCAAGGCGACAACGGACGGCGCTGAGTTTTGGAGCGATAGCGGGGGTGGACCCCTGCCTTTGCCAATTTTTTCACTGCTTTTGGCTCTCAATTTCGCTGAATTTGGAGAGCGATTTTCGACGTCGCTGGCTAGATTAGGCGAAGTTGGGCATCTCCACCTCTGGAACACTTAGTGAAATTTTAGCCTTTTTCTGCCCTCTCGCCTGCTTTGGTCTAAGGAGTTTGGCAATCCCCGCCTTTCTCTTCTACTACCAGGCACTTTCTACACAAAACACTTGGCTTCTTCTTCTTTTTTTTGGATTAAAGCTGGAAATTAACTCTACTGAAAGCAATATTTACATTCAGAAAAGAAACAAACTTAAACTGCAGAAAAAGAAATATGTACAAGGAGAAACCTCTGGAACTTCTTAATGACGATCGGCTTTCAAATGAAAGCCATTAACCGGTATTGGGAGGATATGACCCTCCATGTCTCTTAGTACGAAAGAGTTGAACTGATTGACCCTGGCAACCTGGGAGGTGCCTTCCCAAAAGGCATCAAACTTATCATGATTACTTGTTTTCTTCTTCCAGGCATCTCATTTCAGCACTAGGTCCCCGATCTTGAATACCCTGGCAATAGCCCCTTTTGCGAACCATTTCCGTGTGGTGCCAGCATGTTTCATAAAAGCATCATGAGCTTTTTCTCTCTGCTCTTCAAGATGCAACAACTGAGCTAGCCTAGCATCAAGGGGCTCCAGGTTGTCCTTTTCATCATCCAGCAGCCAGAGTGCGGGCATCTCAATATGGGTAGGCAAAACAACCTCTTTCCCATAAACTAGTGCGTATGGGGATGTCCTGATGGACTTCTTGACGGATATGCGATCTGCCCATAGAGCCTGATCCGGTACAAGTGCCAGGACCTATTATTCCTCTCCAAATTCTTCTTTATAATATTCATCAGGTTCTTATTCGTCGACTCGGCGAGGCCCTTCCCCTGCGGGTAGTAGTTGGATGAAGCCTTATGGTAAATATTGTACTTGCAAGTGAACTCTGTCAGTTTGGCTCCTATGAACCCTGGACCGTTATCTATCACAATCGCCTCTGGGATTCCGAAGCGAGTTATCAAACTTTCCAGGAAGGAGATAACTGTCTCCTAGTCAGCGTGCTTCGTGGGTATAGCTTCGGCCCAGCGGGTGAAGTAATCTATGGCAGTCAGGATGAACTTGTGCCCTATAGAGGATTCTGGTGAGATCTTTCCAACAAAGTCTAAGCCCCACTGCTGGAAGGGAACCTCCACCTGGATTGGTTGTAAAGGCATTGGAGCGTTCTTATTCCGACCAGCGAACCTCTGGAATTTCTCGCACTTCTGGCAGACTTCTTGCGCATCCGCGAAGATGGTGGGCCAATAATAGCCCACTTTGATCATCTTTAAGGCCGTAGGCCTTCCTAAAAGGTGTCCTCCCGACATTTCGAAATGGAACTCGTCGAGGACTTTTTGTTTTTTCGTTCCCTTAACACAGCGTAAGAGAACACCATCAATATTTTTGTAAAACAACCCCTCGGGACGCAGAATATACTTCAGAGCATTAAGCCTAAACCACCTTCTTTGTGAGGTAGTGAGCTGATCTGGACATCTCCCCGTGTCTGAAGTACCACACTATGTCATATGTCCAATCACTCTCCTCTGATAAGGAGTTGGTAAAGTTACCTTCCATCACGGGATATTCCCACTGACAAGCAGACACCTCGGCGGACACACTTCTGGCTAATTCCTGGCATAGAGCTCGACCTCGGATTAACTTGGTTGGTCACACCTCTATGTCGAATTCTTGTATTTTAGCAATCCATCCTGCCCTTTTGTGACCCGGTTCCCCTTGAATAATAAAACTTCTGACATCGGGGTGTATCACAAAAACTGTAATCCAACTTTGAGAGACGAAGTGCTTAACTTCTTCAAGGATCTCATGACTGCATGCACTTGTCGCTCAATAAAATTGTATCTTTCTTCGTGCAGCTAGATTACTTGGATTAAGAAGGCCATTGGCCGCTCTTCGCCGTCATCTCCCTTCTGGGTCAAGCCCGCAACGTAGCTCTCAGGTTCCCCGACTACATAAAGGATGAAATCCTTGGAGTAGTCCGAGTTTATCAACACGGGCGCCTGAGCGATCCTGGCCTTAATCTCTTCAAAGGCCTGCTTTCTTTCTTCAGTCCAGACAAAATCGGCATCCTTTTTTAATAGTTTGGCCATAGGTTTGATGACTTGAGTGAAATCAGGCACGAACTTCCTCACGAAGTTGATCTGGCCAAAGAAGGACCGGAGCCCTTTCTTGTCTACTAGGATGGGGAGTTTCAGGAGAGCTTTTGCTCTATCAGGATCAACTGCTAGGCCTCTTTCAGAAATTACATGACCTAGCAGCTTCCCCTCCTTGACGACGAAGACTGATTTCTTGGGATTGATGGATATGCCGAACTCACGACATCTTTCAAATACTTGTTCCAGATGAGAGGTGTTCTTCCCTCTTGTGGGAAAACACGGTCATGTCATCTAAATAAATAACAATGAGCTTATTTAGCAGCTCCCGAAATGCAAGGTCCATGGCCCTCTGGAATGTGGCCCCAGCGTTGGATAAGCCGAATGGCATGCACTGATAGGCGAACGTTCCTCATTTGGTGGTGAACGTCGTCTTGTGCTGGTACTTGTCTCTAACCCTGATTTGGTTGTAGCTACAAAATCCATCCAAGAGAGAGAACCTCTGAGCCCCTGTGACCACATGAAGAATTTGGTCGATCTGTGGGAGCGGATAGTGATCCTTGAGGGAGGCCTTATTCAAATTGCGGAAGTCAACACAGAGGCGGATATCCCCATTCTTCTTTCTAACTGGGACCAGATTTGCGACCCAAGAAGAATGCTTGATAGGATATATGATCTTGGCTTCTACCATCTTCAGGAGTTCTGCTTTCATCATAGCCTCGATCTTTGGGTTAACCGCTCTTTTTTTCTGTCTAAAGGGCTTAACCCCTTCTTCTAGTTCTATGGTGTGTTGTATAATTTCTCTGTCATACCCTTTTAGATCCTGATAACACCAAGCTACAATATCTTGATACTTTCTACACAAGGCCCAAATCTGTTCCAATTCCTCTGGGGTGCAGTCTATTCCAACTTTAATCACCTTTCCTGGTTCTAGTTCCAGATCTCTGTATTGCTTGGAGTCGACCTTGATCCTGTGAGATATTGCTCTATCATTTTGATCAAACAGGATTTCAAGGGTAATGAGTCCCTTAGGGACATGGTTATTCTTCAACTATATTAACCCCTCGTACCGCTCATCATCAGGGTCTCTACCTTCGATTGAACTTGCTTCATGTATCAAAAAATTGATGATATGCTCATCAGAATCGAACACCCACCAGTGGGTGTCCTTATCAGGCACAGAAGGCTTGTAGATGGTATGAACCGGCTTCGGCTTCTGCATAGTGTCATCAGCCGGAACATACCTGGATCCAACGGATGCCAAGATATCAACGTGTTTATTCTTTTCACGGGAGATAGCTTTGACATTCAAGGAGTCGAATGACTCCATCAGGTCCCAGACACGGTTGCGATACGCCTTGAGGTAATACTTCTTGTAGGAGAATTTATTGGTTATCTGCTTGAACACAAGCTCTGAATCTCCAAAGATCTGCAGTTGTTTGATCCCCAACCTCTCCGCCTTCCTCAGGCCTAAGCACAAGGCTTCATATTCGGCTGCGTTGTTCGTGCAACTCCAGGACAGCCTGTAGCAGTAATCTTTCTGTATTCCTGATGGTGATACTAGAAGGACCCCTGCCTCGACGCCGTTCTTGCATCGGATGTCGTCAAAGTATAGCTTCCACAGCGCATTCGGGGCAAGACCTATTTCTTCTTTAGTTGCTCCTTGGGTTTCTCAGGCTGGGTAACAGAATAGCAACCTATGTCTGATTCAATCATGGCGTTGAAATCCAGCAAGGAGAACTCATCCTATACTTGTAGCTGGTTTATGGCTTCTTCCACTAGGTCCACTTCTGCCAATTCCTCGGTCATCAGATGGACCGTTTCATTCTGCTGCCCTTCCTCAAGAATCTGCTCGACTAGGAAAGTGGATGGTTTGTCATTGTATATTTTCACTTTCCTCCCTTTGAAAGGGACTTCCATGTGTGAGTAGTCCAACGACAAATATCCGCCGAGCTTGGCGGTAAACTCCCTCGAGAGACACATACCAAAGTAGGGCTCCAGGTCAACGACCACAACCTCTTGGATCACCACGATCTCGGGCGCTTTATGCAACTGGATAGGGATGTCTTTGATGACACCCACTATTTTCACAGGAGTGTCGTCTAGCTACAAGACGCCTTGACTGCTCCGCGTATATTCCATACCGTTTTCTTCGCATACAGCCCTTGGCATGACAGTGGTTGAGGCGCCGGAGTCAATCATGCAATTGTGAACTACATGCCCCTCCATCCGCAGAGACAGGTAGAAAGGCGGAGGCCTGTTCTTTCCGGTGATTGAAGTTGTCAAGGGTTGAGCTAACACGGGCAATGGTAGCTTTCCTCCTTTAATGGTCTTCAGTGACTCTTGCAATAGGTCCACCTGACCAGGGAGCTGAAGAGCATCATACATGCTGATCTTCACCGGAGTTTTTCTGAGCTCGTCAACAATGTTGTAGGCCGAAGAAGATGGGCCCTCCGTTTCTTTTGTCGGCTCGTACCTAGTGCGGTACTGCAGCGTGGCTTCAACCTTTGCCGCTTTGTCAGTGACGGATACTTAAGCTTTTCTCGAGCTTGCTCTTTGGTTTTGGCCGACGGTTGAGTCACAAGAGCCTTGGCTGGTGATGCCTTCTCTTTGGCGGGTGGAGGCAATGGTGCTTTCTCAGGAGCTTCCATGGCAGGTTGCACCTTTTCTCTTCTGGTGTATACCTTCAGAGGCTGCATCTGAGCCGCATCGACTTCCATTGGCTTTTTTCCGCTCCTGGTCAGAATCGACACAGGGTCCTCTTCTGAGACCGCAAAGTTGCGCTTTTCTTCCCGAATCATGTTGACTTGCTCCTCGTTGGTCTCTTGTCAGCGCCGGAGGAGGATATGGCCGCCTAGGAATAAATTCTTGATGGGCCTGCTTTTTCT
Source organism: Wollemia nobilis (assembly GCA_028583015.1). NCBI lineage: Eukaryota > Viridiplantae > Streptophyta > Pinopsida > Araucariales > Araucariaceae > Wollemia > Wollemia nobilis. Next base: position 44,975 of record JAQPPZ010003611.1, read on the forward strand.
TCATCACAACCATGTCGTTGGATAGTGTCTGACAAACGAAAGTAAGCGACTCTACCTGTTGCAGAATTTTGGACTTCACATCAATGTTGGGTTGTGTTGACTGGGCAGGCGACGACAACAGAGCTAACGGCGGTGCTGGAGGCAATGCCGGGTATTGTGGAGGAGCGGGAAGTGCTGGATATTGCGGTGTGGACGGGGGCTGAGGTGCCGGTGGCATAGGGAAATGCACTTGAGGAGGGAATTGAGACACAGTTGGCGCAGGATTCCATGGTGGATGGGGATACGAAGAAGACGCTTGAGCAGACGCTGGTGGATATTGTGATTGAGGGAAATCTGGGTAGATTGACGGCTGCATCTTGTGCGGAAGTTGTTTTATAACCTTATATATTATAATAAATACTACCTGACTACTAGGTAACATATTATAAGGTTATTTTCACTAACATATAGATAGAATAGCTCATGACTTTTTGGATATTATATAGCACTCTATCATTTGGCATAGATGTCATTCATTGATCTCTCTTTAATGCATATATATCAAATTTTCTATGCATTGTACATGAGAAATATTATTAACCATTACAAGTCATATCATAACCACATGCTAGAACATCTGCTTTGAATTCTGATGTATGATCATAGATTATATTGGGCATGTAGCCTATACCTTCTATTGGCCTATGAAAAAAAATTCATCCAATTGCCAATGGTTGGAAATTGGAATGACCAAACCTTGACCAAAACATTCCTAAAACCCAACCAACTTCTACTTGGCATCCAATCGATATTTTTCTGCCACAAGATACAAACAGGTGGTGATTCCAAGACACAAGAAGGTATTGCACAATGCACAAGTGGTGCAACATGAGATACTAAGGTTTGAGACCTAAACCTGCAAGATGAAAGCATGTAACTTGTAGTAATCAAGGAATATTCAAGTCATGCATAACTAGACAATCTGGTATAGTAGAATAAGAACAGAAAGCAAATATAAATCTATTCTATGATAAGCGAACGCAATCATAGAAAGAACAAACCATGAAATACAAACAGCAATATGTCATGTTAATTTCTGAAACAAAAATACATCAGCAATTAATCTAATCAAATTATACAATATGTCATATTCGTAATGACAACATTCAACAACTACACCCAACCAGAATGAAGAGAATACATAGGGTCAACGGGATATCAGTGGGGAGCTGACAACTGCCACACCTGGCCAACTACAACCTAACTACCCAATACCCATGTACATAGAACAATGAAAAAGTACCCTATAGTCCTTTACATACTATTTTATTACGAACACACTCCTATTTTATTATGAACATACTTATACATGTGACAAAAATGTATATGTAATGACTTGACTAGAGACTCGTTGTCATGCTAGCTCTTAAGGTTGCATATAATCGCTTTGTCCACCTACACAACCTAAGACCAAAAAGTGTTAAGCATGGGATGCAAAAGGGTGCAATCTGAGTACAAAAGGGTGTGAACTAAGATAGAAAAAAGACAATCCAAGATAGGAAAAAATTAAACCTGAATTTAAAGAGGGACAAGATGAAAAGAGGTAGTATTCCATATATGAAAAGGTGCAACCCAAGATACCAAAAAAATAAAGAAAGATGAATTTAATTGAAACCCAACCTTGATTTGTTGTGCATTATTTGACTGAAATGAAATCATAGATGATTCAATCCTTTAAGACCAACTAATTAAAAAACAGGGTCTTTGCAATAAAAACTATAAATAAATAAGGTAAACAAATTATTAAAAATAAGAAGAGGATATTCAACATTATATGACCAAAACTAGGCTATGTCTACAGAACTTAAATATTGAAAAGCGAAGCACATATTGTAATGTCCCCATCCTAGTCAGCTAACAGAGCATAATATGGACTTGCCTATTCATAAGGTTCCGTAGGCAATGTCGAATGTTTAGGAACCACTAGGTGTTATGGAGATATTGTTGGATGATCTACATTCACAGTTGTCAGCTTTCAAGACTGTTTATGGCAGTATTTTCAGAGACTTACTATTTTTAGTAAGTCAGTTAGGGTTGGATTCTCGGGAAACGGAAAGTACGACTGGCATCTTCGGCTTAATGGGTATCCGTTTCCGTATTTTGTTTGGTGGTTGGGTGTTAGGAGAGCAATAATTTTAATGCCCGAAGATTTATAATGTTATATTTAAATATAAAAGTTAATTATTTTAATGTTGGGCATATTTTATTGATAAAGGGGGCCTTATGACCACTTGATTTAAAGGTCATATTATAAAGACTTGATTAAAATTTATTTTAAATATGTTTTTCCTCCCTAGGAAAGTGGGACGACCCCCTCAAGGGGTTCTTTTGAGTAAAGTGAAAATAAATTATCCCACATTGCTCATGGAAATGGATCGACCAGCTTGAGAGAAGAATAAGAGCTTGTGAGAGCATTTGAAGACATCTTTGGCAATTGTATTCTCTTGGAGTCTTTAAAGGAGAGCTTGCATTGTGCAGGAGTTTCTCATTGCTGCTTTGTTGTGACGAAAACCACAGCAGAGGACACCATTGCTAGGAGTGAAAGATCTCCTTACTTTGGTTAGTTGCATTCTCAATCCTTGGGAGTGACTTTGAGCAGAATTGGAGGCATACTTCAGTATCAAATTGATGTTTCTTGTGAGAGTTTGAAGACATTATTATCAGTTGTACATTATTTGTATTTGAACCCACAAGGAGGTCGTACCATTTTGAGGTGAAATCAGCTTGTGCAAGGGGAAAATTTAGCTAGGGTTTGATTGTATTGTAACTGTTGGTCACGAATCTGCCATGAGGAAAGGATTTGTCGTTATTGCGCCCTAGGACCCGCAAACCAACATTGAAAGGCCGGAAGGAAGGAATGCCTTCCGTGCCAATCTCCGGAGAAGGCCGGCTTCCTTTGGGGTTTTGAGGTTCAAGATAAGAGTGCAGGGAAAGAGATAAAAAGTACAGAAAGAGATCCAAATTAGATTGGAGTTGGGTGGGGGGAACTAACAGTACGGCAACGCATCAATCACCACTACTAACACCAATATAACAATAACACACCACTATGGATGCTGTCACTCGCCAGTAGAACAGAGCCAGGTATATGTTTTGTGTTAAGGGCCAGAAGCACAGCTACAATGGTTCCCTAACAGACATTCCCTCCAAGGAACTAACAGTACGGCAACGCATCAATCACCACTACTAACAACACTATAACACAAAACATAACCAGAAAACTGCCGCTAACGTTTGCCCTATATATCCTCTGATTTATGCACCTTAGGCATACCTGACCACCAAATGCTGAAATGAATCAACAAGCCATGACACAGGAAAACGTAAGGCAGAAATGCAAAGGAGAGGCAGCATACAGAATAAAAACAGTATAACAGCACCAAGTGTATGTATTATATTAACTGGCAGAAGCACAGCTACAATGGTTCCCTAACAGACATTCCCCTTCCACCACTTTACAATGAAAATGTGGTGGGTATTTATAGCATGAGAACCCCCCGATTACATTAATGGGCACAAAGTCCCAGTCAAACATTAGCTGACAAAAACAGCCGCTGAACTGCTGATGCCGACCTTTGTCTGGCAGGACCGTACTTGCAGCATGGTCTCCTGAAGGCTGTACAGATACGTGGCAGCGCGTTAGGTAGAACTTCTCATCGGCAGGAATGCGGGTAGCTGAAGCAGGTAGAACCTCCAATCAGCTTTAAAGGCAGCAACTGGCATAAGTAGTGCATCCCATGCTTGTCCTTGTGCTTGGCACGTCTCGGCTCGGATCCCAAAGTTGGACACTTGTCGGATGATGCTGCTTGACACGTGTCTGCCTTGAAAGGCAGTTTATCCAACTTCGCCCAGGATCAGAGCGCCGTCGGGTTGCGCAGGCAGAAAACAACGCAGTTGGGGAGGCCTTTCATGCCTTAGTCAAATTCTGAGTTTGTCTCCCTACTGCGCACCGGTCAAAGGGCGCACTCCGACTTCGCTGCGAAGTCGGGTTGCGCACCGGTGGAAGCTGATTTACACTGCCGTACGGACTTCGCCCTGGAAAGGGGGCGCACTCCGACTTCGCTGCGAAGTCGGGTTGCGCCCCAGCACTTAGTCATTTTTCCTGCCAGCCTGTTACCTAGTGCGCCCAAAAGAAGGGCGCACTCCGACTTCGCTGCGAAGTCGGATTGCGCCCAGAACACTTAGAATTTCTGGCTGATTCTCACACCCGCAGTTTGCATTCTCGCTGCGTCCAATCGGAGGGCACACTCTGACTTTGCTGCGAAGTCGGATTGCGCCCTGACACTTAGCCATTTTTCAGGGCAATTGTTGTCATTTTGAGATTTTGACTGAGGGGCTCAAGAGAAAGAGGGAAGAATGAGAATGTAGGGAAGAGAGAGAAAGGGAGAGAAGAGAAAGGGGAAAGAGAGGAAGAGGGAAAAGGGAAGAGCAGCACTCTTACAAAAATTGAAAACATTGCACCCCGTGCAAAATGTGACAACATTCTTGGCGGCTCGCGGGGTGTCGAGCTCGCCTCGGCGCAAAGAATCCATGCCTTCATCCATTGGGTGCAGAGGAACTTACTTCCCCTGCCTTTTGTTGCTCTGGCCGTTCTCCTCGCGGCAACTGTTCTTCAGATCCACTTCCGGCAGCTGCCTCCTCGGATTCGCCCTCCGAATGCTCTCCAGCGTCGGCTTCTGCCTCGCAGATGCGCTTGTATGCGGCCTGGGCTTGGCCCCAGGCTTCTGCTTCGAAGGGTCGGCGGTCAGCAACTTCTTCTAACGCTGCGTGGAATGCAGCGACCGTGTGCAAGTCGATGGTGAGGTATCTCTTTCCCAACTCCTGGAAGTAGGAGCTGATCTTGGCAAAGACTTGGACACCATCTGGGTGACCTGACTTTCTTGAATTGGCTCGGTCCAGATATCGATTTCAGCTGTATCTGCCTCAAAGGACAGCCAATTCTTTTTCACCTGCTCATGGGTGAGAAACTCACCATTCTCAACATAGCTCGGGCACCCTAGTTCAGAGAGAGCGTGAAGGGGAGCCATACAAATATCTCTTTCATGTTCGAATGCATCCAACATTCGTCTGGCAACCCTCACCTCTTCTGTTTTCTTAAAATATTTATGCAAGGTTACCCTTGCATCTGCCCATTCTCCAGCGAATGAGGACATGGGGGAGAATTGGAGGCCATCGCGCTCGTGTTCTTGAAGATTTATCGCCAGGTCCAGCCATTGCTTCGCCTGGCGTTCGGCCTCCTCTACCACAGGCTTTCCCTGGGCAGAAACTTCTTGGATCCTGGATGCGAAATCCAGGACCGACATGGCTTTATTCATGTAGGGCTTGCATCCCCGCAGCAGATCAGCCCGCATCTCCTTAACTTTGCTCTTTGAAAAGACCGTCGCTTGAGATGCTTTCTCTGCAGATTGCGATTGCGCCTGCTTCAAAGACTCCCGGAGCTGAGAAATCTGCTCCAGGGCTGCCTGCTTTTCCGTTGCGGCTTCTTGCTGAGAAGCGGCCAGCTGGGCTTTTAATTCATCTATTTCTCGTTGCGCCGATTCCAGCTGCTCAGTGGACCTAGACAGGTCCTCTTCAAGCTGCCTTGTTTTGTCCTGCAACCGGAAAAGCTCTTCCTGTTCCTCCTGATTTTTGACAAGGAGATTATCCGCTTTACGAAGGATTCCATGAATCTCGTATTGCGGGTGTATATCGTCAAAGCTCTTCTCCTTTCTCTGAAGCTCGTAGTCCGCCCTGGTCATTTCCCGGAGAGGCTTCTTCACTTTTGGAGTTATCTTTTCTGTCGTGAGCACTCTCCTCTCGAAATCAAACTTGGTGCGCTTTACCGGGGCGGCTATCTCCTCAGGTCTCCTCCGCTTCAAGTTTTGGAGGAAAGAGATAGGATATTCTACGGCTCTTGTTGCCAGAGGCAAATCGTCCGTGTTCTGGAGATCGTCCATGAAGTCCGGTTCCCCCAGCCTAGGGTTCTGCTGTGACATCTCTCCTGCGAACAGGGAAGTAGGAAAAACCGGGAGGACTTTGGAAGGAACGGCCGCTTTTGAGGGCGACCGGGGAGCGGAGAGCGGAGCGGTTGATGCTGGAAGGGTTTCAAGCGGCTGAGGCGATGGATGCAACGGTGAACGCGCAGCTTCAGCACTAACCACGGGTGAAGGGTTTGGGGTTTGACTCAGGGATAGGGAAGCGTTGGGGTCCTGAGCAAACTGGTCGAAAGAATGGTGGCCGCTAGAAGGCTGTGGAGATGGGGAGGAAGATGCGGCCACGGCTTGCTCGGATTGAGCGGGAGATGGAGTCGGAGTAGGGCCAGATGGGATCTGAGGGAGCGGGGCAGCGGACGTACCTGCGGGCTCCGCCTGAGCCGATGCTGGATGAATGTCTGCGGTTCTGGTTCCGGCGGCTGGCTCAGGACTATCCAGAGAAACAACCTCTGGAGCGGCTGGACGCGGCTGCGGCTCTCGACCGATCGTCGCACCGTCAGGCTAGGTCGCCTGACCCTATCAACTCTCTTCCTCTTCTTCTCTTCTGGAGCAATGGCTGGTTTGGAAGAAGGAGATGAAGTAGGTGCAGCGGGCGCTGATGTTCCCACGGTAAACTTGTACCGGGGTTTGACTTGCAGAAGGTCTGCCGCGGCCGGTCCGCTCGTTGGCGGTGCTGGCGTCTTTTGTGCCTGAGGAGTCACCTCGGCGCCGACTTGGCTGACTTTCGCGCCTTTTCGGGCACCACCTTGGAAGCAACAGGCTGCATTGGGTCCACTTGGATATCTATTGGGCCCGCACTGGCAGTTGTAAAAGTGTACAACTGTTGGGAGGAAGACCCTCCTTTATAACCCTCGAAGGGACCTCGGGGAACGTAATCTCGGAATGCGAAAGGCCGCCAGCTGCCAATGTGCTGGTCATATAGAGCTGAAAAATCATCATCAACGGCCAAATTCCTCCTGATGGATTTATCGTGCTGCGTGCGGCACCTCATCTTCCAAAGATTCAACAACTTTTTCTTTTGGCCAGTTAAGGCCTGCTAGCTTGGTGATGAGTTTCTTAAATCCCGGAGAAGTGAACTTGTGGTCCGGGTTTCGCTCGGGGTCATATGCTACCTCCTCGCAGTAAAACTCCTGCCAAGGAGGCCATGCTTCCATCGAGTCAATCTCCCAGTCGAGGTCAACATGGACCACATCGCATCTGTCTTCGATTATATCCGCCGGGGGCAGATATGAGCAAACTTTCCCCTTATCCCGTGTGGGTCGTACTTCCAGCGCTGCGGCAGCAGAATCAAACCAATGTCAAAGAGCTCCGCTCGAGATAGACATGCTGTCCTATCTCTGATATTTCAACGTTCGCCCAGGAAAGAGGATATTGAAAGATATGGCCCTTTTTCTTTCCCTGGCCGAACTCCTCTTCAACATAGTCCATCTGCCGCGCAACCTCCATCCCAAACTGATGATCCGTGCACCAGTAGGGCAGCAGATGAGGCTTGCCCTTGAATCCGTAGATTCTAACCACGATCCCCTGCGTCAGTCTAAAAACGTCCCCGAGCTTGTGATTCAACAAATAGTTTGTCATTTCCTGCGGGGGGCGAGGGATCTCACCATCGCTGAAGACTGACATGACCAAGCCCAAAAAGTTGAAGTTGAACTTGTAATAAGACCCTTTTCGGTATAGGTCATCCGTCCATTCATAGACTGGCTGTGGCTCTCCCTTCTCATTTACCTTCTTCAAGTTAGGGATCGGCATACGGGAGTGCAAGTGATACAAACAAAGCCAAGCCAAGAAGGAACTGAACCGAAATTCAGTTGATTGCTTTTTCTGTAGCTTCACCAGGCTGGAGTGAATGGCGTATGCAAGCCAGTCCGCCCAGTCGAAGAAGATTGGGCGCTTCCCACTTTTCTGCGCTGCTGGTTCATAAGATTCTCCGCATAGGAGACATTCTGCCAGCGCTAGCTGGTACGGCCGTACCAGCTCGTCAGAGTCGCAACCGAGGACCCACGCCAGGATGGTGTATATGTATTTGCTTTGAAACCTTTCCAGGGGTATGGGGCCGGTTGGCCATTGTCCAGCTGCGAGCGGGGCGTTCAGCTCTGAGTTGAGGAAATCCCTCATCTTTTTTGTATGCGTAAAGCGCCCCGCTTGCTCGCCAAGATTTATCCTTTTAACAATCGCGCTGGAGTCATATTGCAACCCCGGGGCGAAGGCCGGCTGGACGGTCTCTCTGCGGAGTGCGAACAAGGGTTTTCCGCTGCAGTTGCAAATTTGCCGGGTAGCTGGCCTGTAATGTCTGACAATGATGTCGACCAGCTCCGGGCATTGGTGGACAGGAGGGCACAAGAACCGATGAAGGTTCGACTTGTACGCAGCCCCGAAATGGTGAGAGGGCGAAACTTTATCCGCCCAACTTTCCACATTTATCCGCAGCTTAGTCAGGCTCATGGAAAACGAGCCGTCCTTGTACCCGGACAGGTAATTAACCGGTGGTGGTGGGGCTTGCCCACGCTGTACTTTCTTTGTCCGGGATTTTGACTTTTGATCCCGCGGTGTCTCACTCCTAAAAGCATCTGACTGCGGGAAATCCCCACTTTCGCGCTCCTCGCTGGACTGAGCTTGCACTGGCAACTTTCCTTTGTCCATTCCTTCGAAAAAGCAATAATTATGACCTCTGGACGTCTGCAGAAGATTTCGCAGTCACAGGAATAATTTGCACGATTTGGCATGTCTGGGCGCACTAGACCTCCTTTAAATGATAATGACAGCGTCATTAATGGTGCACAAGAGGGGGTAGGTCGGCCGGCTTGTGGCAGAAGTTATGTTTTTAGGTGTCTGCGCAGGAGAATGTCTTGAAAGATGCACCCTGGTTACCGCGCCATGCCTCCTTGATTGCGTTTTCCTTGAAGGTTGCGCAATCATTAAATCTGACTTTGAACGCTGCGCCATGGCTGACGTCACTGCCACAATCCGGGCACACTGCTCAAGGCAAAAGCCTTTTGGTTCGGAAACCCATCTTACACAGCCGTTATGCGCCCTGGGCCCACACTTGGAGTATTAATTTTTTATTTATTTTTTATAAACCATCCAAGTTGCGCCCAGGAAACAGGGCGCAATCGGACTTCGCCCCAAAATTGGGCGCAGTCCGATTTCGCCTGCGCAGTCGGACTTCGCCCCAAAATTGGGCGCAGTCCGAACCGACACTTGGCTCTTTTCTTTGCTGTTTTCACTTCCCAGCTGCGCCCTTTGGATGGGCGCAGCTCGAACTTCGCCCGCAAACCGGGCGCAGTCCGAACTTATACCTAGTCCCTCTTGCAGCCTTTGCTTTTTCTTTTCTTTGGTGAACCACCCGAGCTGCGCCCGAAAACGGGGCGCATCTCACACTTCGCGCGAAACCTGGGCTTGCCCAAACTTCGCGCGCGAAGTCAGACTTCGCCTTGAAAGACAGCGCAGTCCGAACAGTTAACTCCCTCTTGGTGCTCTTTCTCCAACTGCGCCCTTTGGGAGGTGCGCAGCCCGACTTCGCTGCGAAGTCGGGTTGCGCACCCGGACTTAGCGGATTTTCACTGTTTTCTTGGGCAGTCTCCTTTTACGAACTTCGCTCCTTTTCAGGGGCGACACCAGACTTCGGCGCGAAGTCAGAGCTTTCTCCTTCTGTCCGACTTGGGCTTATTAAACTGGAAAAACTGAAAGCTGAAAACTGTACATACTGAAATTTAAAAATGCATAAGGGAAATATGTTACAAGGAAGGGCCCGTTAGGACACCTTCAACAGCGGTAAATTTTCAAGTGGAACCCGTTAACGGGAATAGGCAGGAGCTGACCCTCCATATCCCGAAGTATGTAAGCGTTGAGCTGGTTCACCCGGGCAATCTGATAGGGGCCCTCCCAGAGGGCATCGAATTTTCCGTGGTTGCCCGGCTTCGCCTTTAATGAGTCCCACTTCAGCACCAGGTCCCCGATTTCAAAAACTCGGGCAGTGGTGCCTTTCGCAAACCAGCCTTGAGTGGATTCAACATGCTTGGTGAAGGCCTGGTATGCTTTTTCCCTGTCTTCCTCCAACTGCAGGAGTTGGCACAGTCTGTCATCCACCGGATCTCCGCTGCTTCTCTCTTCGTCCAACATCCAGAGAGCGGGGATTTCAATGTGAGATGGCATGACAGCCTCTTTGCCATAGACGAGCGCATAGGGGGACGTTTTAATGGACGTCTTGAACGAAACTCTGTCCGCCCACAGCGCCCGGTTCAGAAGTGAATGCCAAGTCCGCTTGTTCCTTTCAATGGTCCTTCTGATGATCTTCAGGAGGTTCTTGTTAGTAGACTCAGCAAGGCCATTCCCTTGCGGGTAGTAATTAGAAGACATTTTGTGATAAATGCCAAGTTTGCCAGTGTACTCCGTGAGTACAGCGCCTGCGAACCCCGGACCATTGTCCGTTACAATTGACTCTGGAACCCCGAAGCGGGTAATCAGGCTTTCAAGGAACCCGATGACCGTTTCTTGGTCCGCATTTTTGGTTGGGATCGCCTCTGCCCACCGTGTGAAGTAATCGGTGGCTGTAAGAATAAACTTGTGTCCGGCAGAGGAATTAGGCGAAATCACCCCAATGAAGTCTAGACCCCATTGCTGGAACGGAGTCTCGGCCTGAATCGGTTGAAGGGGCAGGGGTGCCTTTCTGTTTCGCCAAAGAAACCTCTGGCATTGATCACACTTGGAACAGACCGCATAAGCGTCTGTAAATAGAGTGGGCCAATAGTACCCGGCTCTAATTATTTTCAAGGCCGTAGGCCTTGCAGAATGATGACCTCCAGGCATCCCGGAATGAAAATCTCCGAGGACCCTGGACTGGTCTGATTTCCTGACGCACCGCAACAGGATGCCGTCAATATTTTTGAAGTAAAGCCCCTCGGGGCGAAGAGTGTACTTGAGTGCACCTAGCCGAAATCTCCTTCGTTGTGAGGCGTTCAGGTGATCTGGACATCTTCCGGTGTAGAAATATCTCACCAGTTCATCTGTCCAGTCACTCCCCTCCGATAAGGAGTTGGCCAGGTTGATGCTTGTTGCTGTGTCCTCCCACTTACAGGCGGAGATGCCGGCTACAGCGCTTCGGGCCAGCTCCTGACACAAGGCTCGGCCTCTGATAAGCTTGGTGGGCCGCACTTCGATGTCGAACTCCTGGATTTTTGCAATCCATCCTGCTCTCTTGTGACCCGGCTCTCCTTGTATGATGAAGCTTCGAACGTCCGGGTGAATCACAAAGACAGTTGTTTTGCTCTGGGAGACAAAGTGCCTGAACTTCCGGAGCGATTTCATGACAGCGTGAACCTGCCGCTCTATAAAGTTGTACTTTTCTTCATGCGGCTGAATCACTTGGCTCAGGAACGCTATGGGGCGCTCCTCGCCATCGTCTCCCTTCTGAGTCAGGACTGCGGCGTAACTTTCCGGTTCTCCCACCGCGTACAGGATGAAGTCCTTGGAGTAGTCCGGGTTAATCAACACCGGAGCTTGCGCAATTCGAGCCTTGATTTCCTCGAAGGCTTGCTCTCTCTCATCAGTCCATTCGTAAATTGTATCCTTTTTCAGCAGTTCGGCCATAGGCTTGATCACTTGTGCGAAGTCCGGGATGAACTTCCGCACGAAGTTAATCTGGCCGAAGAAGGACTGCAGCCCTTTTTTATCAATTGGGGCTGGCAAGCGAAGGAGGGCTTCTGCTCTGTCAGGGTCAATGGCGAGGCCTTTCTCGGAGATGACATGTCCCAACAGCTTACCTTCTTTTACCGCGAAGACAGACTTCTTCGGGTTTATAGAAATGCCGAATTCTCGACACCTCTCAAATATTTGCCGCAGGTGGGAAACATGATCCCCTCTTTGGTGAGAGAAAATAGTCATGTCATCAAGGTAGATGACAATGATCTTATTGAGCAGCTCTCGGAAGGCCAGGTCCATGGCCCTTTGGAATGTGGCACCAACGTTGGATAAGCCGAAAGGCATGCGCCGATAGGCGAACGTCCCCCATTTGGTGGTGAACGCCGTTTTATGCTGGTCCTCATCCCTGACCCAAATCTGGTTGTAGCCGAAAAATCCATCTAGAAGTGAGAATCTCTGGGGCTCCAAAGAACGATGTGTAGGATTTGATCAATTTGGGGAAGCGGATAATGATCCTTGAGGGAGGCTTCGAAATCGACACGAGACGGATGTCGCCATTCTTCTTCCTCACAGGCACCAAATTCGCAACCCAGGATGAATGCTTGATGGGGTAGATGATTTTGGCCTCGAGCATCTTCAGGAGCTCGGCTTTCATCATGGCCTCGATTTTCGGATTTACGGCCCTCTGCTTCTGCCGGAACGGCTTGGCGCCATCCTCTAGCTCAATGGTATGCTGGATTACATCTCTGTCATACCCCTTCAAATCCTCGTAGCACCAGGCCACGATGTCGGGGAACTCTTGGCACAGTGATCTGATCCGCTCAAGTTCCTCCGAAGTGCAGTCTGTCCCGACCTTGATGGTTTTACCAGGTTCAAGTTCCAGGTCGGCATACTGCTTCGGGTCTACTTTGATCCTGTGAGATATAGCTCTGTCATTCTGATCAAATAGACTCTCCAATGTAATCAGTCCTTTTGGGACATGATTATTTTTCAACTGTATCAACCCCTCATATTGCTCGTCATCAGGGTCTCTACTCTCGATTGAACATGCTTCATTTACCAAAAATGTGACGATCTCCTCGTCACAATCGAACACCTGCCAGTGGGTGTCCTTATCAGGCACAGAAGGCCTGTAAATAGTGCGAACCGGCTTCGGTTTCTGGACAACGTCGTCAGCCGGAACGTACCTGGCTCCAACAGACGCCAGAATGTCAGCGTGTTTGTTTTTCTCACGCGATATCGCCTTGACATTCAACGAGTCAAACGACTCCATCAGGTCCCACACCCGGTTGCGGTACGCCTTGAGATAGTGCTTTTTGGAGGCGCACTTGTTCGTAACTTGGTGACACACCAGCTCTGAATCTCCAAAGATCTGCAGGTGTTTAATCCCCAGCCTCTCCGCCTTTCGCAATCCCAAGCACAGGGCTTCGTACTCCGCCGAGTTGTTAGTGCAACTCCAGGCCAACCTGTAGGTATAGTCCTTCTGGATCCCGGTCGGAGAAACCAGAAGCACCCTTGCACCGGCGCCATTTTTGCATCGCGCGCCGTCAAAGAAAAGCTTCCACAGCTTCTCAGGTGCAGGTCCCACTTCCTTTTCAGCTGACTTGTCAAGCCTCTCGGGCTGTACAATGGTGTAACAACCTTGCTCTGTCTCAATTACGGCATTGAAATCCCGCAAAGAGAACTCATCTTCGAGCTGTAGCACTTCGAGGGCTTGCTCCGTCAGCTCTACCGTCACCAGTTCTTCCTCCGACAACTGGACCATGCAGTCCAACTCTTCTCCGGGTATCTTCTCTACTAGGAAGGTGGAAGGCTTCTCATTAAAGATTCTCACTCTTCTTCCTTTGAAGGGCACTTCCATGTGTGAGTAGTCTAGAGACAGGTACCCGCCCAGCTTCGCAGTGAACTCCCGGGAGAGACACATGCCGAAGTAGGGAGCCAGGTCAACAACCACGACCTCTTGGATGACCACGATGTCGAGAGCCTTATGCAGCCGAATAGGGATGTCCTTTATGACACCAACTGTCTTGACAGGGGTGCCGTCTAGTTGCAGCACGCCTTGGCTGCTCCTTGTGTACTCCATCCCGATCTCGTCACAGACGGCTTTCGGCATAACAGTCGTGGAAGCGCCAGAGTCCACCATGCAGTTGTGTACTATGTGCCCTTGCATCCGTAAAGACAGATAGAAGGGAGGCGGTCTGTTCTTCCCAGTGGCTGAGACTGTCAGAGGTTGAACCAGGACAGCGGGCTGTATCTGCTTGCCGTTCTTCATGTTTTTCAGAGATTCCTGCAGCAGATCCACTCTGACCTGGGAGCAGAAGAGCATCGTACATGCTGATTCTAGCGGGTGTTCTTTTTAACTCGTCTACTATGTTGTAGCCCGAGGTGCTAGCTCCTTTCGCTTCTTTTGCCGGCTCATACTTCGTCCGGTACTGCTGGGTGGCCTCAACTCTCTCGTCTCTTGGTCAGAGACGGGTACTTCAGCTTCTCCTGGGCTTGTTCTTTGGTTTCAGCTGGAGGCTGAGGTACGGGAGCTTTAGCCGGAACTGGAACTTTTGCTATAGGGGGCTTGGCTGGAATAGGGGCTGCCTTTACCGGAGGAGGCTTGGCTGGAGCTTTGTCTTTGGATGCCTTCTCCCGGGCTGTGTAGGGCCACGACCGCTTGTACGGTGGCAGCCCACCGGGCTGCGGTTTTTCTCTTCTGGTGTATACTTTCAGAGGCTTTTCCGCAACATCTGCAGTTTTCTTTTCTTCCTTGGCGGGCGGCACTAGATTTTCCTCTGGGAGGGCAAAGTTGGCTTCGCCGTCCAGGATCATGTAGAGTTCATCGTCCTCTATGGCGCTGTCGGCCAAAGTCTGGATGTAGTGCCGGTGCAGTGTGCAGTCTACCTCCGAATGCGGGTCGTTGCACGTAGTGCACCAGTTGACCTAGTCAGAAGGACCAGGTTGGTCTTCTATAGCAGCATTTCTCGGAGGCGGACGCCTCTGCAGTTGTTGTTCTGGAGGCCTGTCTTTTGTTAGCGCCGGGGGCGGATATGGCCTCCTAGGAGCGAGGTCCATCTGGGCCTGCTTCTTCTTCAAAGCGGTCATGTCATTGGACATGGCATGATAACCTGAGGCCAAAGCCCGTACCTCCTGGAGGATTGTATTCTGAATGTTATTGTCAGGAGGCGGCAACTGTGCCGGTGGAGGCAATGCGGCTAATGGAGGAGGATTGGAATAAGGTGCGTACTGCGGGGGAGCAGGGAGTGCTGGAAAATGCGGAGCAGGAGGAGGCGGGTGAGGATAATGCATTTGCGGCGGGCCGTAAGGAGTTACGACCGGCGTCGGATTCCATTGCTGCTGGGGTTGCTGCCCTGATGTGGACGGCGCATCACCAGAAGCTGATGGATATTGGGATCTGGGAAAGTCGGGACGAATGGGTTCCTGCACCCTGGACGGGAGTCTGCCGATGGAAATGATATCCGCTTCAGCTTGCTGGGCAGCCTCGTACAGAGCAGGAAACGAGTCTATCCTGGCAATCTTCAGCAGCAGGCATATGTCTGAGTTGAAGGATCTCAGGTAGTAGTGAGCAGCCATGCCAGCTGAAGGCCGAAGTTCACGAGGTACCCGTTTCCAGGATCTCGCAAACCTGATGTTAAAGTCGAACACCTCCTCTTGGGGGTGTCTCTGGATACTTTGGAACTGATGCAAGAAAGAAGTGGGGTCAGCAGACTCGTTGCATCCTTTCACGAGCCTTCTGGCGAGCTGGGGCCACCCTGTGATAGATCCCTCTGGCAGCGATCTCCACCAAGAGAGAAGCTTTCCCCTTAGGGAAAGGGCCAGCAGACGGGTCTTCACACTTTCGTCAGTAATGGAGTGCAATGCAGCCAGGGCAAGGATGTCCTGGATGTGCTCGTACGCCGTCTTGCCGTAGCCGTCGTATGTAGGGATGGACTTTAAGGCAGCAGGGGGCACAGCTTGCTGTCCGACCAGGGCCAAGGGCCCCGTAGAGTCCACCGCCGGGAAGAGATCATCATCATTCTGCTGTTGGGCAGCCATTTCTTCTTCTTCTCCTCCGTCGGTTGTGTACTCAGTGTCGGTACCTTCCGAGGATGTAGATTCCTCTTCTTCCTCGGCCTCTTCTATTTCGTTCTCAGCTCCTTCGACCTCGGCTTCGGCTTCTTCTTGGATTTCAGCCTCGGCTTCGTCGACACGAGCTTGTGGATCAGCCAGCCTGGCAATTTCGCCTCGAGCGTTGATGTCTAGTTCATAAAAGGCAGGCGGGTTTCTCGGATCCCTTGCTCGCCACCTTCTCGTTTGCATGAAGGTGCTAGGACCGGTCTTTCGGACTCAGAGGATATGTTCGTGCAGAGTCGCCAGGTGTTCTGATTTTGAACAGCAATGAAGCGAACACCGGTGCTTCGATTCTGTTTGGGGGTGGGAAACTTCCTTGTCCCACCGGGCGTGCCAGAAACTGTTGGTCACGAATCTGCCATGAGGAAAGGATTTGTCGTTATTGCGCCCTAGGACCCGCAAACCAACATTGAAAGGCCGGAAGGAAGGAATGCCTTCCGTGCCAATCTCCGGAGAAGGCCGGCTTCCTTTGGGGTTTTGAGGTTCAAGATAAGAGTGCAAGGAAAGAGATAAAAAGTACAGAAAGAGATCCAAATTAGATTGGAGTTGGGTGGGGGGAACTAACAGTACGGCAACGCATCAATCACCACTACTAACACCAATATAACAATAACACACCACTATAGATGCTGTCACTCGCCAGTAGGACAGAGCCAGGTATACGTTTTGTGTTAAGGGCCAGAAGCACAGCTACAATGGTTCCCTAACAGACATTCCCTCCAAGGAACTAACAGTACGGCAACGCATCAATCACCACTACTAACAACACTATAACACAAAACATAACCAGAAAACTGCCGCTAACGTTTGCCCTATATATCCTCTGATTTATGCGCCTTAGGCATACCTGACCACCAAATGCCGAAATGAATCAACAAGCCATGACACAGGAAAACGTAAGGCAGAAATGCAAAGGAGAGGCAACATACAGAATAAAAACAGGATAACAGCACCAAGTGTATGTATTATATTAACTTGCAGAAGCACAGCTACAATGGTTCCCTAACAGACATTCCCCTTCCACCACTTTACAATGAAAATGTGGTGGGTATTTATAGCATGAGAACCCCTCGATTACATTAATGGGCACAAAGTCCCAGTCAAACATTAGCTGACAAAAACAGCCGCGGAACTGCTGATGCTGACCTTTGTCTGGCAGGACTGTACTTGCAGCATGGTCTCCCTGAAGGCTGTACAGATACGTGGCAGCGCGTTAGGTAGAACTTCTCATCGGCAGGAATGCGGGTAGTGAAGCAGGTAGAACCTCCAATCAGCTTTAAAGGCGGCAATTGGCATAAGTAGTGCATCCCATGCTTGTCCTTGTGCTTGGCACGTCTCGGCTCGGATCCCAAAGTTGGACACTTGTCGGATGATGCTGCTTGACACGTGCTGGCCTTGAAAGGCAGTTTATCCAACTTCGCCCAGGATCAGAGCGCCGTCGGGTTGCGCAGGCAGAAACAACGCAGTTGGGGAGGCCTTTCATGCCTTAGTCAAATTCTGAGTTTGTCTCCCTACTGCGCACCGGTCAAAGGGCGCACTCCGACTTCGCTGCGAAGTCGGGTTGCGCACCGGTGGAAGCTGATTTACACTGCCGTACGGACTTCGCCCTGGAAAGGGGGCGCACTCCGACTTCGCTGCGAAGTCGGGTTGCGCCCCAGCACTTAGTCATTTTTCCCGCCACCGTTACCTAGTGCGCCCGAAAGAAGGGCGCACCCGACTTCGCTGCGAAGTCGGATTGCGCCCGAACACTTAGAATTTCTGGCTGATTCTGTCACACTGCGCAGTTTGCATTCCTGCTGCGCTCCAACTGGAGGGCGCACTCCGACTTCGCTGCGAAGTCGGATTGCGCCCTGATACTTAGCCATTTTTCAGGGCAACTGTTGTCATTTTGAGATTTTGACTGAGGGGCTCAAGAGAAAGAGGGAAGAATGAGAATGTAGGGAAGAGAGAGAAAGGGAGAGAAGAGAAAGGGGAAAGAGAGGAAGAGGGAAAGGGAAGAGCAGCACTCTTACAAAAATTGAAAACATTGCACCCCGTGCAAAATGTGACAACAAGTAACCATACTTCCTCATACAGCTCAGTCGCTTCATATAGGAGTGAATTTAGTGTTCGTGGCAAATTGGAAGAGTCCTTGGCATCCGTACAACTTCTTAGCCTGGTCGTACAACTCAGAGAGAGACGTGGGACTTGGGTGTTGAGACGCCTTGTTTTCTGGAGCTTTCCATGCTTGCATTGTCATTGTCTCAATAGAGGGTGTTTAAAACTGCCACTAGTTTGATGGAGAAGTTTGTAATTTATAAGTTATGAGCAAAACAATGAGTTTTCTGTAGCTGACATGCAATTTCCAGTTTATATCAAACCTTTATATTTCCGAGTATTCTCATTTTAATGCAGTTTCCTTCATTGGGTTTGTTTATCTATATTAGAGGAAGCTTGTGTACAAATTTGGTAGCATCCGGAGTTGTAGAAACAAATTTAGAAGCATTTCTTTATTTCAGCAGTGTGTGTTTCTTTTTTCTTTCATATATTGCAAAATACACAAACCCCAAACCAAAACACCAAACCGGAGTGATAAGTGGCAATCTCAGTTGGGGGTTGCACACTACACATACATTGCAAGGGGCCTATGATAATGATATTTTATCCAAATTTAGAAGCATTTCTTTATTTCAGCAGTGTGTGTTTCTTTTTTCTTTCATATATTGCAAAATACACAAACCCCAAACCAAAACACCAAACCGGAGTGATAAGTGGCAATCTCAGTTGGGGGTTGCACACTACACATACATTGCAAGGGGCCTATGATAATGATATTTTATCCAAAGTTAGAAGCATTTCTTTATTTCAGCAGTGTGTGTTTCTTTTTTCTTTCATATATTGCAAAATACACAAACCCCAAACCAAAACACCAAACCGGAGTGATAAGTGGTAATCTCAGTTGGGGGTTGCACACTACACATACATTGCAAGGGGCCTATGATAATGATATTTTATCCGTGAAGGATAAAGAGATGGTTAGTTTAACAAAACATAAGCAAAGTCTTCTTATAAAAGTTAAGAATCATATGGAAGAACCAAAGGTAAACAACAAAGGGAAAGTCTGATCATTGACAAAGAGATTGTCTTTTAAGTGACAGACTTCCAATAGTAATAGAGACTCAAACCAAAAGTGCATCAAATCTAAATTTAGTGTTCCTGTCACTATTGAAAAAAACAACTTAAAAGCGAAGATAAAGTTTTTAATTGCTACTATGCAAAATACAACCCTTGGTAAGTCTCAAAATACTAATCAACAACAATTGAAGGAACCTAAAATTAAACACTATCAACATCTGCACTACGATAAGAGTATTTAATTTCGTTCTAAAAATTTTAGTAATCAAACTTACAAAAAATACTCCAACAATTAAACAATATTTAACCCAGAAAATCAATAAGAAATTTAAATTTTGTTTGATCAAATGGATCTCACATGGATTAATGGATGGCAAGACCAACATGTAACAAGCTCAAGAGCCATCGTAGTAGTGAGAAGTCACTCGAGCATTTTGTCTTGTATATAGTTTGTCATTTTCTCATATGTTTCACAGGTTGTTGACTGTGCGTGTGTGACACTTAAGTGTTCGTAAGAATGTACTTCACATAAAGTTATAGGGTACTTTAAATTTCACATATGTAATTGAATGTTAAGATGTATGGTGATTAGTTGGTTACAACCATTTCTTGTTAATTTGTGTATATATTTACCAATTTCTAGTCTCATGGAGTATTATTGTATACCATCGTCACCTATCATGGTTATGGTGTTTGATGCTTAAATATACATTTGCATGAGTGCATGGTGTTGTCCTATGTACACAACTGGTTTTTCAATGCATTATTTCCATATAGTAATCGCATATCTTTGTTGTTGGTATGAATATTCTAATTGTTGTTTATTTACCTTTACTACATGTTTTGTTACTATTACTCGTATTCTTGTTTTGGATTATGTAAAACTATATACTATATTTGGCATTCAAATTGTATCGAGTCTAGTTTGAGAACAAGGTGACCAACAGACCACAATATGTGCGGACATAACAATGGCGACATTAGTGAGAGTCTATGCTCAAGTCCGCGTAGATCATCTGGTATACAAACGTGATAACTAATGAACATGTGTCAACAATGTGCACGTGGAAGCATGAAAAGTCTAATTGAACCACAAGAGCCCCTTTTACAAATGGGAGGAAATGTAGAAGGTATAAAGCCCCCTTATGACAAGGGAAGAGAGAGTGTTTGAATGAAAACATGTAATGACTAGTGGCAATGTCATCATGACTATTTGGTTGACAAAGGAAATCTTATCACTTGAGATCCAATGCATGTGCCCCTTGTGATAAGGGGAGTCCTCAAACAAGAAACCTAAGTTTAGACAACAAACAAACTGCACCTAAGTTCAGACAACAAACAAACTGCACTTAAAGAGAATCGGGCTTCATTGGAGACATTGTTGCTATCGACAAAAGAGTAGAATATTGACCTCGAGCATATTGAAGTAATGCGTGTTGAAGACGCTCCTGATGAGATGAGGAGTAATGAACACGCTCGCGATGATGCAAGCCATTACGAAACACGCATGCCAATGAGGTTTGTGTTAGCAAAGTTGGTGACAATTGCATATGCAATGAAGGTGTCCATGACGAAGCAACAAATGATGAGGTCACTCGTGATAGTCACAAAAGACAGTGTGATTGGAGAGTGACTACAAAAGAACTAACACATGCAAATTTGGGAGGGTGTGTCCAACAGTGCATCAAGATAGAAGTCTAAAAGGAAGTACTTGCAAAGGAATGTGTTTGATAATGAGTGGAGTTATGACAATCACCCATGCCAATAACGGTCTATATGTAACAATGGTCATGAAGTTTAAGCGTGTACACTAGAAGATGTCTTGGCATCTAGTTTGGACAAGCAATTGACAAAGGAAAGTCGTTAGCAACAATACACATTTAGAGCCAAAACCAACCTAAGAATAGTGTGCAAACACCTTTCTCATTGACTCATACACAAGCAAAAATGTCCAATGGAGAATGGTTTCTACAAAATAGAAATATTCGAAGTTCTCCAAAGATGTCAAGGACACAATTCCACAAAGTGGTTTGTGTCATCATCTAGAATGCTAATGGACAACACAATGACGCACATTTGATGACATCCTTTCCTACAATGCTCAAAGGTGTGGCAATTGATTGATACTACAATTACGAACACCATATGCCACCTAGAATGAGTTAAAGAGTGCATTCTAGGAGAACTTATATTTTGTAAGCAATAACAATGAAATTGTCACAAAATTATACAATACCAAACAAAACAATGATCAAATAGATGAAGTCCTTTAACCATCATTTAAATAAGCTACTTGTAAAAATGATTTGGCCTGCAAACAAACTAAACAAATGATGGTTCATAGATGGATTTCTTCTAAGTTTTTGGAAGAATATGAAGGTAGTTCCACCCACACCCTACCACAAAGAAATAAACAGAGCACTAAACCTAGATATTAAGAAGAAGATAATGGGTGGCAAAAGTCAGATCTGACAGACAAGTGACTATAATAAAGATAGTGACAAGGGAGAACCGTCAATTGAAGTGCTCAAAAACATATGTTGTGCATGCTATGAGAAATCAAAGACAACAAGGAGAAATATAGATGGGACATATGGTACACAAAGTGTAGGACATATGGTACACAGAGTGTAGGACAAATGGATACACCAATGCC